>JBBPFP010000126.1:775866-792187 GCA_037974795.1 Kaempferia galanga | reverse complement strand
CCGTTGATTTTTCCAGGATGATGCTGTCAGGAGTGCCCAGTCGCCAGTCCCCCACCTCTTGTCACGGGAGGTTATTCCTCGTTTTGGGTTTGGTCATTTTTGTTTCTTTGTTTCAAAAACTATATGTTTTATCTCGTGTCGTTTTAGCATGGTAATTAGGGATTTCTGTTATCGAGTTTTGGGTCTATTATCATTTTGGCTTCCGCTGTTACTTTCTTAGTTCATATAGAAGTAGTATAATAATTATAAACTGCGTGGTGATGTCTAATTTACTTTATGCAATTATAACTGCGTGGGTGTGCATTTATGTATATGTTGTATGTATATGGATTGTCACCCGTACAGGGGAGATGCTGCCGGATTTGCGTCTGGCAGGGACCCCCTTGGGGCGTGACAGAATGAGTGGATGAAATAAATGTTAATGTTAAAATGAATGTGAGAAAATGATTATGTTAATATAATATATAGGTGGAATGTGGACCCTATAAATAATGAGTGTTAATGTTAAAACGAATGTGAGAGAATAAATGTGTTAATATGATGCATATGTGGTATGTGGGTCCAATCTTTTTTATGAGGTGGTGGGTGTTATAACGTTAAATGAATGTGGATGCCCTAACAAGTATAGATTTTAAAATTCTATACGTACGATGGATAATAGAGCCTAATTTCAAATCCTAAATTAAAAGTTATGTCTCTTTAAAATATGAATTGATCCTACGTCATAGTGCTTTTCTTCTGCTTCCACTCTATACGGGTCTTGCATTCTTTGTTGAATTGTGATATTCACTCACAAGTGAGCCCATGTAGAGTTGTTGTTAGCTCACTGATCAGTTAACATGACATTTTTTTAACAAGAGTAAAGAATTTAAAAAATTAGGTATCTAGATTAAACCCAATTAATCTCGAGGTGGACGATTGCCCCTCCTCCTGGCGTACTTTGTAGTTATAGAGTAAATTTGTAAACACAAGCAACTCCTAATCTAACATTCAATGTTAAAGATCTTCATTTTCACTGGAAAAATACTCGGCATTATATTGTAACTAAGATTCAAACTGTGAATATATGGTTCATCTTTTTAATACTTTGTCGCACTATGCTTGCAGGCAATTTTTTTAATTTTTAATTTTTTACTCTAGAGCAAGGTTGCATATTATTTTATTAGAACATAATCAACTAAAGTGATTTAGCTTCGTAGATTATTGACTAATAAAGATAAATTACATATCCTTATTGTAAACCAGTTAGAAACTAAGCAACTTTCATATGATAAATATTTTTACTTGAAATAAATTTTTAATCAATTTTTTGCAGTAAGTGAAAAAAAAAATCACACAGCACATTTAGCGCGGTTTAAGTGCATCTGCGCTGCTCTTTACAGTGTCACGTCTCGTGCCACGAACGAGGCTGCAGCAGCCTTCGTCAAACATAATAATGAAGCAGAAGCAGAAGCAGAAGCAGAAGCAGAAAGTTTGGGGGAAGCAGGGCACTGACCGGCACGCCGGCCCTCGCCTTGTCGCGCGTCGTCTCTTCTCTCCTCGCCGGCGCCTTCATCGTCCACAACATCAACAACCCGACCTCGTTAGTCTTCTGCCCTTCCCTTCTTCTACCTCTCTATTTCTAAATGCAGCTCAGACCTAAATCTCACCCCTTGCAGACTCTGCCTCTGGTGAATTCTCCCTCGTTTGCTGAAGCAAGCGAGGCCATCTTAAGTGGCGAGTTGGATCGATTTCCTAATTTGATCTGATCTCTGTAGTGGACTGCTTGTTCGTTTCGATTTAAATCGACTTCTTTGTTAGCTGTAGATTTTACTTTGTTTTTGATATACACAACGATAGAAGCAAGAGCTAGAAGGGTGTCTTTTGGCCGGTCGGATCCAGAGGAGAGCAATAATGTTGGGCTTGAGGTTCCCCAGGCCAAAGAGGTCTCCATGGGAGCTACTCCGATCTGCTCTCTTCTCTTGCTCTCTCGTTCTAATCTCTCAATTTGCTCTCGCATCGGTCCCCTGGCTCTTTCCATCCATCTCCCTCCTTGCTATGCTCCCGATTGCAGGTCAGTCTCTAGCTTGCCTTCCTTAAGATGATGACAAAATGGGAACTTTACTTCAATTTCTGTTATATCTTACAGCTTTGGTTATGGTGGTGACTATTCTCTTGGGGAGATTTTGGAGGCATCTATTTGATGTGTCTGCATCTGCTCCGATTCTCGTCCTCTTCAATCTACTGTTCATGTGGGGAGTTTATATTACTGTCATTCGAAAAGGTTCTTAAAAATATTTGATGGATCTGCTTCGAGATGCCATTTATCTCTTTCAGTTTCATATATAATTTCTTTGACCTTTATTTTGTTGTAGCCGTCCCCTCATTACTGGATGCTGTTCTCAATGCTGAGTGTGCTTTGCTATTGTATGGTCTTTATAGGTAGACCTCACCCATGTGTTTCTCTACTTTTGGTATTCCTTGACTTTAATTTCTATTTTAAGAAATTTTTTGATCTTTTTTTTGCAGTTCTCCTGCTAATTTCATTGAGAATATTTCATTTTATGCCCATGGTTTACCTAATTTTTCAATTTGTCCCATATTGTTAGGATGCTAAGTTTTACCACCTATAGCTTGCAAAAATAGAAACATGATAACTGATCTTATTTCTGATTCTTCTCCTGTGCGTACAATGATTTCTCCATTGTATGCACTAGACATGTGATAATAAGCTGAAGGTATATTTGAAAAATTGATGGTTGAATTGATTGGGTAAAATGAGTTTAGGCATTTGTTGCATTGAGAACTCTCTCCTTTTATCTAATATCTTGCATTATCATTGTATGCAAAGCAAGTAAAGTTGGTTATACTATTATGTTCCTCATGGAATTTAAAAGCAGACAACTAAATCATGACAAGTGGAAGAAAAAGAAACCATTTAAATGTATCTATGCGTGAGGAACAAATCCTTTTTTAGATGCAAGCTCATTTAAGAAATGGCAATGAACTCTAAAACATTATGAGAAGGAGAAGGAAAGTAGAAAGATTTAATATTTATGTTTGAATAATGCAACACACACAAGGTGAAATCACAATTTTACCTTTCAAACTCTGACCTGGCTTTGTTACATGTGTTGTATCTGTATGCACAATCTCATCTCTGTTAGCATTGACGGTGGAGACATTTTGTTTGTGTTTTCAAAGTGTAGGGTAAAACATAATGTCCTAAATTATAGGGGAAAGATGAAAAATATAGACAAATTGTGAGGAGCAAAATAAAACTTCTCAATTTCATCAAACACCTTTTTGTTTCCTTTCCTGCAAGATTAGTTAGTCCCTATTAGCAGGCAACTTTTAGTCAATAATTATTATAATTTCAACTTAATAATTGGTCTATTTTTTGACTTGAAGCTACCCTATTCAATGCTAATTGGGAATTCAATAGAATATATGATAATTTCTTTTCTTCTTATTTAAGAGATTTAGCCATTAGTTTTTCTCCAACTCATTCTTGTTACTGGTCATCAGTCATTGTTTGTGACGATATACTAATGTCGAAAAATCAAACATATACCAATGTTGTGAGCTAAATAATGTGCAATATGTATTGTGAGGGTGGGCTAATTAATATATTGTGTTTATATAGTCGTGTAGCTACCAGGAATAGTAACCAGATACAAATTAATAATAATAATTGTGATTTTTTATTGAGTTTCATACTGATAGTTGGAAGATGAAACATAATTGTTTATTGTTCAGTGCTAGGCTTCAATACCTAACTAATTCCCTTCTCTGTGTTGCAGAATATTCTCTAGTGATCCTGGAGCAGTTTCACTTAGCTCTTCCACTGTTGAGTCCTGTCAGAATGAATTTGATACTCTAAATGTTCAATTCGAGGTTCATATTAATTCTTTTTATTGTTTTGTTTCCCTCTTATGCAGAATTGCAATTATTGCTTGTAGACTAAGTACTATACTATCCAATAACAGACAGTGACTGAAATTATTTGGGACATTGATATATTACATTCAAAATAGTTAGGCAATTAGGTAACTGTTTAGTATCAATTACATTTTATTTTTTTTTTTTAAATTAATCTTTAAGTTTTTTCTCAGCAGAACTCCCCAACACTTTCAAGAGTTAGATATTGCAAAAACTGTAAGACTGGTATTAAGGGATTTGACCACCATTGTCCTGCTTTTGGGAATTGCATAGGTATTTAACAGATTCAACTGGTTGGTTAGGGTCTTCTTTTCTTGTACATCTACTTCCTGAGATAAATTACTCTTTTCTGCAGGTCACAAAAATCATCGTTTATTTATTATTCTTTTAGCTGGATTTCTTATTGCTGAATCTTCCTATACAATGAGTTCGACCAAATGTATGTCAATGCATTACTTTAATGGCCTTTTATGTTTAAATTTCTTGTCCCTCTAGATAATTCATATCCTATATGCATTGACTTCTTTGACTAGTTACTATTTGTCTATTGTAAACAAATTCTAAGAGGTTGTCTTTACATTTATAAATTTTTGACTAAATTGCAAGGACTTCCTTTTGGTTTATCCTTATGTTGAATAGATCTCCTCAATGTTCAAAAATTGCACCAACTACTATGAACATGCCCAGTCAGTGTGCAAGCAGGGAGCTTATGACTTGCTGTTAGCTTTTTATTTTAGGTGAGACATAGTTAGCATAAATTAGTTTTGGTACGGTTGACAAGTTTGTCATATTTGAGTGTCACCACAGTATCATGGAAGTATTACTGGGGTATCATGAGATGCTTACTAGAAGATGAGTTAATAAATTCTTTTATTGAGGCTTTTTAAGGCATTGGGTTCCGTTGAAGTGAATAGAACATATTTGACCAAGTTATACTAACTGTGCAACAAATAAGGCTAAATAATGCCATACCAAATTCTCTTTGACATTTACCTCAGTTTCCAAACCATCAATTGATCTGTCTGGTCATAAGTTAAACTACAAGAATCCCTGCAATTTTCCCAAATCACCATATATTATACAATAAAATATTTTCTTTCAACTTCCATATACAAAGGAAATAAATAAGAAAGTTTTGTTTGATATTAAAGATTACATATGGCAATTAACTTCCATGTTCATAAATTTGATTATTACCACCTTATTTCAGAAGATCAGGCACTTCTTCTGGATTCTATAAATTGTTACAACGTTGGTATTTTTACTGTCAAACATCTACAAGAAATTGCTAGGCCCATGCTCAACATTTATAATGTATCTCTTGTCTTTATTGGTTTAGCAATTGCTATTTCTTATAGGGTTTCCTATTTGGACTAACATTCTTATCAACTTCTTTAAATGTAATTCTGCTTAGATGCATGTAAATTTTAGGGATGTTTAGAGCTCTAAATACTGATGTTTAAATTTACATGATTGTTTGGTAGGATTTTTCTTAAACACTCATGCTTAACTAAACATGACTTTCAATACTCCAAACCCTTCAACTCTTGCTTGCATAAACTCAGGGAAGAGGTGACTTTAGATAAATCCCATAATGAGTGTTTACCTAAACACAATAATTCAAACCCACAAAAATGAAAATACCCCTACTAAACGTAGTATTATTTTACTATTTTAACCCACTTTACCTCGCCGATTACTTTCCCAATTTTCCTCAACTAATTTCCTCACTCGATCTCTTATCTCCGTTCTCCTCTTGGCCTCACACGGTAAGCTTCTCTCCGCTCTCCCCTTCCTTACCGCTGATGACTTCCCCGTCGCCAGGGCAGCCGAGGTGTGACTTCACAATGGCCGCGATTAGGTCGCGCCTTGGTTGCGGCCTCTCAGAGAGGTCGCGAGGTTGGGTGCAACCGCACAGCAAGGTTGCGAGGCTGAGTGCATGTGCAACCTTAGCTTCTTACTGTAGATGAGAGTGTTGATTTTTTTTTCTTTTTAAAATGGGTTGAAAGTTAGTAGACGGATAACTCATAGCGGGCTAGGTTCGCCTGTCAAAAACCCAACCATACGGAGGATTGGAACGGGCCGATCTGTCATCTCAAAGAACTGCTAAATCTCCAACCCAATTGACGTGGATTAGTCAGGACAATCCATGAGCCTGTAAAAAAAATATATAAAAGATTAAAATAAATAAATTTGAGTTGCCCACTAGGTGGATTAAACTGATGAGATCATTAAATTTGTCTCTTTAATTTTGGAAGTTTAAAAGTTGAAAGTCTACTTGTGCTCAATACCAATAACTTCGTACCTCTAAAAAAAGTCACCAAAATATATTTTATCAGTATAATTACTAAATAGTGGTAAAAGATGATAACACTTATCCTAGGTGCCCTTTCCTTAAATTATGTGAAGGAAGATAAATGATTACTAGCCCAAGAGTGACCAGTGCATAGGGGAGGATAAGAACTTAGTTATTAACGAGGAATTGATTCCCATACCTCATATGATAGTACCCTATATATTAACCAACTGCCCATTTTGAGAGGACAACATGATCACCAAATGATATAGTTGCTTGCTTTAGATATAACAGTTTAGATTTTATCCTAGGCATATTATAGAATATTTTTCTATAAGATATTTCGTCGGTTAATATTTAGTTGAAAATTTCATGGCATATTTATTATGAAAAATCAATAACACAATTATTTTGATGGCGCCATAATGCTCAAGTATATAATTTTATGAATGATAGTTTACCTTCGACAAATCCGACATGACCAACATACACATGAGTATTCATAGTATAGACAAGTGTATCTCATGTTAATAATCTTTGGAAAAAAAAAAATTCTCAATCTGTACCTTTATTGGTACTCTTGATATTTTTCTTAATGTTTATGGGTTTGCTTTTATTATCAGTCGGAGAGTGTTCAAGGTGAAGCTGCTGCAAGTACAATGGCTGGGCAGCGTTCTGGCTGGCGAAAAAGGCAACGAGGAGACTGATTTCTAGAGTCATACTGGACCACTTATTTTAACTTCATCAAACCCAATGTGCTCTCCTACTTATGCCTAATAGTTAATAGTCATTCATAATTTACGATTTGATAAAGTACCAGGAGTGAACATCTTTTACCACATCAAAGCTCATGTTTTGATAATCGCACCATCTCTTTAATGTTATGAATCTGAAAATTTTAGTGTATCTGAACATGCTTGAATTGAAATGCCACCTCTGTAGTATTGATTTGTGATATTGTTATCAAATGAATTTATTTGAGTTTGTTAGTGAATGATCCTGAAACTGCCGAATTTGTTCTGGAAAATTATTGTAACCAGATTGCTGTAAAATTATTATCTGAAAATAAAGTTGAAATTAGCAACGAAATTTAATTTCCATGATTAAAATTAATAATAGAATTTAATTTCCAATGACAAATTTGTTATTGTAACTAAGTTGCCAAAAAATTATTATCTGAAAATAATTTCCATCACTAATTTAAATTTTTAATAACAGAATTTAATTTCAGTATCTAATTAAATGCAAATGCGATCCAAAATAAATTATTGTTACCGAAAACTTCTATTGCTAAGTGATGATTTTCTGGTAGTGATGATTTCGTGAAGTGAATTTTGTTGCTTCAGCACTACTGAAGCACAACCAGATACACACTTTGGTCGAGATCAGAACACCAATGGCTTGGTTCTTTCTACCAATGATGAACAAAAACACCGTGGCAAACATCGTGGCCCTCTAATGCCCCATTATGTAATGGCAACTGAATCCCTCAGCGATCTGCTGTTAATCGACTCATGGAAAAGGAGAAGATAAAAAATGGAAAATAGAAGAGGACCTCTTCTTCCTATCAGGCTTAGCTGTTCCATGCCATGGATTGTTCCGACATATATAAAGCCTGCATGGGCCAACCCTAAAACGAGCCACCAAATCCAACGGCTAGGTGGAAGAAGCACAAGGATACATGTTCTCCGAGTAGCTCACTCTCCGACAGTCAAACCAAATCCAAATCTGTTATCTTTCTTCACGTGATCAATCTGCAACAATCAATCCGGCCAGTACAAGGTGACATACATGTTTGGAAAGATGGAGAAATGGAAATGCAGTTGTTCTGTGTAGTAAGAGATGTGCAAGGTTAAAGGACATGCGGCGCACCTCGGCGGAAAGAAGCAGAGTAACCCCCATGTTAAGCCGCTCCTCTAGAAGGGCACTCACGACGCCATTGGTATCAATTTTCCCCCGTAAACGGCACTGCAGAAAATGAATGGAAGAGTTCAGATATTAATGTTGCAAGTTCACAAGATTAAAGAAGATCAACCATATTATGGCATCTGCCATTCATCATATGATGTGGGGGGAAAAATGATAGAGAAGTTTTGCTAGAACCAATTTTGCCAAACAGTAATAAAAAAACAAAAGAATACAACACAACTATGGGGTGAAATCTCGTACCATGCTAGATGGCATGGCTAAAAAGTATCACTCTAATAAATTATTTAAACTCAATACACTCGGCCCTTTTGGCATATCACAAGAAGTCAAAATAATATGTTTTTTTAATGTCAAAATGATATTATTCCAGAGAACACAGTGTCCGGATTTAATTATTTACTTATCTCATCTACTTTTTCTTCTTTATTTCGTTCCTCCTTCCACATCAAATTGGCCACCAATACCATATATCATTATGCCAACACGATATCAAATAGTATCATTCTAGGCAAAAGCTGAAACTAAGCATGGCTTGAGATTTTGAACCTTAAACACGATTTTTCTTTTGTCATGCAGCTCAGAACTCGATAGGAAAACCTTTCATGCTTTTCGCTGTTATTGGAAGAACATTACATTGGTTGGCAACAACCCAATGTTTAAATGCTTAGTGCAACAGACATCAGGGACAGAATTCAGCTCTGAAAATTAAAGCATTTCGTCTTCTGGGGTGGACCACAAGAGTAGGGGAAGACCAATGCGATAGGTCCCACCAATTGTTGTTGGGGGGTTCATCTACTAGAATCTTACTTGTGCCAGTCAAAATATTGCAAGTTTAGTAACTCTTGGTGCACTCTATAAGAGGTTATATCAGATATTAGGATTTCTTAAATCATCTTGATTATGTTAGATAAAGTTTTATTTTGGTCACCTTTACCTAGACTTCTACGTTTCTGCTTTATAATTCACATTTCAAATTTACTCTGCTAGTGAAGATCATGCAACAAATAAACATCCATGATACGGCTCATACTTTGCTACCTTGGGACAGAATAGCAACACAAAATGAATACCACACAATCACCACAACATGACAGAAAGCAATTCAACAATCCAGGTTCTACAGAACAACCAGGCCTACACAAAACAAAGTTTCAGTTTATTAAACAATTAATTACCTGACGAAGGATGTAATCATAACCAAATGTTGAAGTAACATCTCTTGACATCTGATTGTACATGAAATCAGATGCAAGACTAACCTGCAAGGTACAGAGATACTGGTAATGTGGTGATATAATAATCACACGGCAAATTATTTTGAATGTAAAAGTACTAACCTTCTCAGAAATTTTTTGAACATAACTTAGTCCAACAATTCCAGTGGTGGCAACTTGTGCCGTCGCAACCTGCCCACAACATCTTGTTACTGTAAGCTAAGAATGAAGTCTCAGGTGCAGTAATCCAAGCGTCTAGGCATGATTCATATCCCACTAAAATTCATCAGAATGGCATTATTCAAAGAAATATCTTATAGATATTATAAGCTAAGAATGAAATCATAAGATAGAGGCATCGGCTCATGTTCCAAAAAAATAAAAAAATATATATATCTTTTTTTTCTTTTAATGAAATCATAAGATAGAGGCATTGGCTCATGTTCCAAATCCCATTAAAATCCAATGAAATGGCTATGCCAAACAATATATGGTATGGCAAAATCTTGGAGCATGATTATACCCTTACTAGAAAACTTAAGTATGTTTTCTGCAAATTGTATACTACACAACTGGCTACCTAGTCATTTAAAAAAAAATGAGTTGGACAATAGGCAACATAACCATGGTAACTGTAAGTTACCAAGATAAACATGATAGTTTTATGGCAAATCAGGTAAGAAATAGGTGATTTAGCTAAAACATGATCAATAACAGCAGAGAACTCCAGTAGGGAGGGAGAATATACCATCTTATCTGTGTTATATCGAGCAGCAAAACCAATACCAGACTTCCTTTGGTGACCAATCCAAAAGATTTCACCCCCAAGGGACAAATGAGGGGAGACGCTCTGCAATGAACAGAAAAGAAAAGGTTAGAAAATAGAAAGTCATAGACAATAGTGTGTAGTTAAACAATGAATCAAAAAGCTCATCTCGTTACATTTTTGGTCCACAGAATATTGAGATCCCATGTCAAACAACTATTGGAAGTTCTATTTAACAAATTAAATTGGACTGTACAAATTTAAAATTCTACCTGGAGAAACAACAGTAGTTCTATCAAATTACAAGAATGTTGATTTCTATCAAGACTAGCTGGAGGATTTCAAATTAGTGATAAACAATGCTTGAATTAAAATTTATGGAAATAGAACTATTGTCTTGTATGCCTCCATTAGGAATATAATCCTATACTATTACACTCTTCTCCATAAAAACTCTCCTCCTAGCTATATCTGCAACCTCGAGCCTCTTTGAATCCTTGCCAGTTTCTGTTGTGCATTTGCATCTCCGGTATTAAAGTTGTTCGCTGTCTGTCTTTTGTGTCTCAAATATTATTTTAACGTTGAACACCAAGGCCCTCGCGAAGGCATCCCTCTAGAAATTATGCAGTAGGCAACCGCCTACCACCTAGCCTTGCCTTTTTAAACTTTACTCACCGTATAACAGAAAAAGACTTCTGACCCATATGGTGACCCTTCTCCTATGACTAAGAGGCTTTAAGCAGCCCCAAAATTAACTGAAAAAGATCTAATGATTTGCACTCGTCAAGAACCATTTAGTACATCACTAACCATGACCTAAACTCACAATTGTCAAATACTTCATAGTATCTTAAGAGACAAAAAAAAAGCAAACTAAATTGAATAAATAGATGACAAATCAAAATTAAGATCCCTTTTACTACAGGATAAATGTTTAGAATAGATCTCTAAAGGCATATTGCTCAGTATCCATTCCTAGCTACTTAAGTTTCATACTCACTGGACTATTTACATCAAATATAGAATTCCATCGACCAGGGCAAATAGTACCAAATAATAATTACTATAGAGTAGGATTGATGTAACACTACAACGTTATAAATAGGAAATTATGTTCTTGCATTCCTAAGTTTAAGCAATATCATAGATAATCCTAAAAGCCTTCATGTCTACTCCACTATCTTATACTATGAGAAGAAAAATGTGATCCTAATGTTTATGTATTTAATTTGCAAACTCATTTACACATCAGTATAACTATTGACATGGAAAATTTGCTACATTACTTGATGACATTAGAGCCTCCATGTTTGTCTATTAACTTATTCACAATTTGTGCTCATGGAATCACAATTTTAGCACTCTCCTCTTCAGCACTAGCATTTCAAGACTTGTGGATAAAAATCACATGGAGAAAGTTTCCTCCTCGTAGTAATTTGCCGAATGTCACTGTTCATTCAAAAGGATGATAATGAAAGGGATGAAGATGAAGCTAATGCTTGGTTTTTGAAAAAGAAGATGATATCCCTGGATAATAGAAAGGCTCAAGCAACTCGTCAAAAGTAAAGTTATAAATATATAAGAATGGTGCATCAAAAAATAAATAAAAGGTATATTTAAAAAAATAAAAATAAAACCAATTCAGTAAAATAGATTGATTCCTCATCTAATTTTAAAGAATTTATTTTTACTAATTTTAGCAAATATCTATAACTAGTTTCATAAGATTTGACTGTTATCAAACCTATAAAAGAAGCCTTATCCCACTGTTTCATTCAATCAGTTATATAATTTTTGTTATGAAAATTATTTCTTCTTTCTTACGAGATCATAGATTGAGGAGCGTGCTCTCACAGGTTGACGCAATTGATACCTACATGGTTGTTTGCGTCAATAGATCTTGGGGTCAATTCCCAACGGGTGTGAAAATCCTTGCTGAGTGTCTCATCTCCCCATGCAAAGGGCTGCTGAGCTAGGGCAAAATGTCCTCCGTGATTTACCCCCTTCTAAAGTGTGGGGCCGCCCTGGATGGGCCGCTAAGGTGACAGTTTCACCTTTTGCTGCAATTGAGGAACACAATCACATCAAACGCTATTTGATGTACATGGATTTATCCAGCTACAGTGCCAAGTTCCTGAGATTGTTGGCTGAGGAACTGGCTTGTCTCATGTTACATCACAATCAGAGATTGGTTGGCAAATTGAATACTACTTTAAATAAACTAGATATCTCCTTGATTCTGAGTGTTAATGTTGGGGTCATTGGAAGCATCTCCAAAAGGGATTTTGGTATCTCAAGATTCCCCCAAGCAAAGGTCTATTATATTGAAATTCAGGCCACTCTCAGTGTACTCTGAGCAAGTTCCCAACAGAACGCCCTTTGACAAGGAATTTGATATCGTGGAAAAATATTAACTTAAAAAATAATGCAGTGGATCATATCCAGCACAGAGGTTCTGAAATAATAATTACAATAATTAAACTATCATGCAAACTAACTTCATTTAGTCTTCCACTAAAATAATAAAAAATGGTCATTTGTGAAAGAGTTAGAGCAATGTAAGAAGATCAGTACATTCAATAATTAGTAGACAGTAGGAAGATTTGCTATCAGTCTTCAAGAGATCCTAAAACTAAAGTTGCTATGAGATCCAAGTTGGGAAGCATAGACACAGGTAGAAGGGAACTGCCCAGGTTTTTGATTGATTTTATCTGCTATTTAACAATTCTAATCAGAGAACGAATCCGTAGGACATTAAACAAATTTTCTGAAAATATTTGGAGATTCACCTATTTACTTTTCTCTTATACTAAGCATGAATAATTACAACAACAAGAAAATTATTTGGTTGGTCTTTGACCACGAGGTGTCCCCACACCAGGGCAGAAGAGATAAGCCTAAACCCCTCCTAATGGTGCTGTTATAAGAAAATTATTTAAACAAAACAAAGAAATACAAATTTGTAACAAAAATATAGCATGTCAAAACCTTACCTAATCTCACCTGAATATAATTGGCACTATAGAAGGCATTGTTTCCTATTTGGAACAGAGACCTGTAATCCTTTCCCTGTGAAACAACCCCATAAGTCTAAGAAGAAAAGCTTTAAAAATAAATTGGAAACAATCAACAAGAGCATCAAAAGTATGGAGTTAAAAATGTGTCAAAAGGAGTGAGAAAGGAAAGTCTCTGGAGCATCACTCAGGTACATCCAAAAGCAATGCATTTTCATAAACCATATGTATCATGTGAAATACAATGCATTGTAGTAAACGACATACTCCAAGTTGTAACAATTCTCAAACTTTCATAAATGAGACAATTCAAAAAAATTCTGTTTTCTCTTAGATGGGAAGAGATGAACCATCTCAGACACTAGTGCAGAACAAGCACAATAAGTAAAATCTGCCTGAATTTTCACAAAAAAAAAAAAATGGAACTGTGCTCTTGCAATCATTCTTCTATCTCCAGGCCTTAAGTTCAATTCGCCAATCCCATTAAGTCGCCATCTCCAGTTCTAATCAGATGCAAAATATTTATCCACATCTGACCAAATTTGTTCTAGTACTTCAGGTATTGAACTTAAAAAACGAATACCACAACTAGAATTTACCATTCGTACAAAAACCAACTATCCAGTACCTATTGATAACAATTTGTTCTCTACTCCAGAAGAGATGCCAAGTAGTACAGCTCATGCTGTTTCAATCGGATGTTAAAACGGACTGTAAGTCTAGCCCTTGCCAGCCCATATCAGAACAGCCTTTAAAATAGGTGCTTACTAGAAAGACAAACAAGATGTTCAACAAAAAGAAAAAACCTATTCTAAATGAGCTTTTAGGTCATTGCTAGTGGGCCAATAGGTTTCATGTTTAGCAACCTATCCATATCCTCCTTGTTGAGTACCCCTTGGTGGAAGTAGGATGGAAAAGAGTTACTGAGACAAAGCAACATAAATATAATTTTTTCACTGTTTGCATGGATTAAATGTATCTGAGAGAGATGAAGTAGAGAAGGAATTAAATCAATCTATTTTTCCAAAGCCAACAATTCTCATATCTACCAATTGGAAGGAAATGAAGTGAAAAAAATTGAAAACTTTTTTTTCCTTTTTGCCTAAGATAGGAATGGTGAAATTTAATTACCCGCCAAGCAAAAAACATAAATAAATAATTCTCCATCCAAGAAAACACTATAAGAGGAAATTAAATAATTCTCTTCTTTTAAATTCACTTAAATGAGATCCTTACAAGATTTTAAATCTCGACCCGTGCTAAGTCCCAGACTCGAACGATATGGTTTTGGTAACATATCGTGCCAATATGATTTTGATATTTTTAAATATAAAATATATAAACTAAAAACAAAATTTAATCTAAATATTAAAAAAATAAAAATAATAAAAATAAAATTTTAAAATTTATATTAAATTAATAGGATAGTTTTATTAGGGTTTAATTAGAGCTATTTAAATTATCCCCAACTATAGTTAGGAGTTGATTGAAATTATTAACTTAAGGTTTTTTAATTAAAGGCTAAGTTGACTATTCTTCCACTGTGTTTCGCGTCACCAGCAAACGCAAGGCCCACGCATGGGATCCAGTACGGGCGAAACAAAATATCGTGTGTGAAATATACCATTCCACCCACCGACCGAAATTGGCATCGACACACAAGAGGTACCGCGACTGCAGAAGAGTCACACTCATCTCACGAAGGCCTTGCGGCGCCATAGAGGACTCACGATGGCCTTGCAGCGGCCACAGAGGCCACACACAAGCCTCACGTCCATTGGGGAGGCCACACGAGGGCATTACGACAACGAAGGCCAACGCGAGGGCCCTCGTGGCCGCGGAGGCCAACGAGAGGGTCTCGTGGTTGCAGAGGTCATGTCATCACGAAGCCTTTGCAAGGCCATCGCGCGGCACGCACGAGACTTTCACACGACGCGTGTGATGCCTCTGCAGTCGCAGTACCTCTAGAGTGTTAGTGTCAATTTCAGTCGACATAACACTGTAATTTAAACTGTGGTTCCTTCCTCTCATAATTCCATCTCTCCATGTAAACAGACTAAAGAAAGAACTATTTGAGTCACATTCATCTCATGCCATTTTGAACAGAAATATAGCCAAGGCAACATTTTGAAGCAAATTTACAATTTGATAAAACAAATAAACTGATAAATTATTAAACCTTGAGAAGAAACTTACCTTATAATCAAATTGAAACATTCCTTGGGAAAAATGTGGTTCATTTGTCAGCTGTCAATATAGCATAAACAGATATTTAATGATAATCGCATAACACTATAGTGCAGTAAGCATTTAACATTCAGACCTGAGCATGTATCTTCAAAGCAAGATTATCAGTTAGATCACATCTGACTCGTGCATTCATCCTTCCATCAGTCAATACCCTTCCAATAAGCATCAACTATATTGCGCCATCAAAGAATCAATCAAGTTACATCTACGTGTAAAATGCAGATTTTCAATTTACAATAGTAAAATAATATTAACCTTTGGATCCAAAAAATTTGCACCAAATTCATAGTGTCCGGAAGGAACTTTAATAACATCAGATGACTGTGAAGGAACCTCCGTGGATCCCATGATAACACTACCCAAATTTTGTCAAGTAAATGCATAGTCAAGGCTAACAAATTGAAGCCACCAGTACATACCTGTGGCTGAGACCAAATCTCTGGTTTAGCATTTTCATAAAATCAAAACGCAATCCTTCAAAGAGCTCTGGCTTCAAGGACACTGAATACCAATTAAAAATTAAATGAGAAACGAAAGGGAAATAATCTCCACCAAATCACAATTGAAGTTTGTAGATCTATAGGTGCAATTTTAGTCTCTTCAAACAAAATTTAAAGGACCTTCTTTTATCTTTTCAAGAACAATATATGCAAATACAGCTTAGAAATGTTTGCTTTGCATCGCGACTGAGGTTGTTCATGAGAGAGGAATTAGCTTTGAAAACTATAATGACCCTGTTCTAGTTGTCTATTGTTTCTTTAGAGTTACATCATTGCTGTTGCAGAGAATTACTGTGAAATAAAAATGTATAAATAAATAGCAGGTCGAGTTGTATTAATATATGTTATCCAATTTCAATGCATAATTTGGTTGGACCAATAAGTATCCATTATACATACAAGTTGATCCCAATTCTTTAGTTAAGGGTGTC
>JBBPFP010000126.1:677737-694248 GCA_037974795.1 Kaempferia galanga | reverse complement strand
AGAAGCCCGATCAGATCCCAAGCGTTCGATCAGATCTGGGGTCTGATCTGATCGGACGCTCGAGATCTGATCGGGCTCCCGAGCGCCCGATCGGACGGCCGTGAATCACTGGACCAGGGGTGGTCCAGGAATTCACGGTCTAGAGGATCCATGCTAGCTCAAAAGGAGCTCCACTACGGATGCCTTAATAGTTCAATATTTTATGGTCAATTCAATATTTTTATCAACCCTCTAAAAATTTATTTATTAATTTACTGAAGTTAAAACTTTTCTATATTTACTATCAACCAGGTAAATGAATATGAGGTATTCACTGGTGGCATAAAGGCGACTTCGCTCGCTTTCAGTGTCTTTGTCAATCCGTCCCAGAGCCAAATCCTATGATTCACGATAGACAATTTAGAAGTTTAATATCCTATGATTACACACCTCGTTTAAAAGAAAATTCGACATTGCTGCATGGTTAGAATTGTCTATTTGAGTCGGGTTCATCGGGTTGGCCCATCCCGCTAAACAATTTCAGCGAGTTGGGTTGAATTTTATCGACTCAAGTTCGCCACGAGATTAGCCCACCTAGGCTCGTGACCCGCGTGGGTCGACCTGTAATAGGCTTAGGTTGGCTCACGGATTGAGAAATAAATGTAAGTTAAGTTTTATATCAAATTATTATCTTTCTTTCTTATAATTTTGAAATAATAATATTTTTTATTAAATATGAATAATCTTTTATATCTATTTATATATGTTTTTGGATATATTTAATTAATAAAATATTTTCAAATTAAAATATTGAAGTTATGAAAATTTTTATAAAATATTTTTAAAATTTTTGATAGACTCATAGATTGACACGTTTAATCCGTAATCCACCTAAAATTGAATTGGATTGAAAGTTTTCTAACCCGTCGAGATTTCAACCTATCCCACCCCATCCCGTAGCTAGCCGTAATCCACCGACTCACTCCGCTATAAATTAGCCCGTCTAACAGCTCAATGCAGAGTAGACCCGGGTTACTTTCCCCCATTTTTCCTTTCTATTTTGATTATATCATATTCAAATTTCTATCTCTTCGATAATTGTACTCGAAATTGTGCAAGGGCACACTGGGTCAGCCTGTCAACTCATTTACCTTAAGGACTTTTCTGTAATTATAAGCTCTCTGGCCGACCGGATTATTTAAATGAAATCGACCCGGCCGACAACTCTTCGCACCGACCGACGGTTCCGGCTCAACGCGATCTGGTTCAGTTTTATCCGGCCTGATCTAATGTTCATCAGCGCCGTCCATCGAACGTAACGAAATCACTAGTGTCCGATGTTCGTTCGTGATGGGCCGTTCGATGACGCCGTCAAGCGAACACGAAAGCTTCCGCCATTGAAGCTTCGTCGACCGCTTAAAACCTCCGCTTCCCTTTCTCGCTTTCCAGCTGCCTTAACATCCTCCCTCTGCCTGCAGAAACCTCCAAATCTTCAGTTTCGAAGTGCAAATTGAGCTTAGGTTTTGATTTCTTCGGTGGATTTGTAAGTTTCCATTATTTCTGGCTAGGAAAGATTCGATTTTTAGGGCATCAATTCCAGATCGGTTTGTCTTGGGGCTCCAAACTGGGTCTTCTGTAAGGACCTTCTTCCTTCGTTGTTGCTGCGGTGGCCTTCCTGTTGGTGGATACTACGTCCAGGAGCATGGAGAGGGCGTCGTCGCAATGGTGCCACCGCTGCTGTCGCTTCATCTCCGTTTGGCAGGACGCTGGCGTCTGCCCGGACTGCGGCGGCGGTTTTGTGGATGCGCTTAGCCTATTTCACTCGTCCTCTTTGACTGCCGCCGAGATTCGTCGAGGACGGGTCCCCTCCGCCGTGGTCGACTCTGCCGCCGCCGACGGGCGGCCTAGCCGGCCCTCGGAGATTAGGTTCCGTAGTAACAGCCGCCCGTCCACTGGCGACCGTTCTCCCTTCAACCCCGTCATCGTCCTCCTCGGTCCTCGTGAAGGCTCACGAACCGATATGGATCGGGCCACCACCATCAGCTTCGAACTATACTACTACGAAGGTACAGGATCGGACCTCCGTCCCTTGCCGGAAAGCATGTCTAATTTCTTGATGAGCTCTGGGTTTGAGAGGATTCTCGATCACCTTACTCGGATTGAGACCAATGAAATAGGCAGCAGGTATGAGCTTGATCACCCGCCTGCTTCAAAGGCTGCCATCGAGTCTATGCCCATGGTCGAAATTGCTAACCATCATGTTGCCCTGGAATTCTATTGCGCCGTCTGCAAAGACCCTTTCGAGCTTGGAGCTGAGGCGCGCGAAATGCCCTGCAAGCATATCTACCATCACGATTGCATCCTGCCTTGGCTCTCGCTGAGAAATTCCTGTCCTGTTTGCCGACATGAAATGCCAACGGATGTGCAGCAACCAGATGGGGACGAAGATGCTTCCATGGCTGGGAACGAGGATGAGATGGTTGGGCTTACCATATGGAGACTTCCGGGAGGTGGCTTTGCCGTAGGCAGATTCACAGGTGACAGGAGAGCTGCTGAAAGGGAGTTTCCAACCGTTTACACAGAGATGGATGGCAGATTCAATACTAATGGGGCACCAAGAAGGATAGCATGGTCCACGAGAGAGAATCGATCACATCATCGTGGAGGAATTGGTCAGACCCTCCGCAATGTGTTTTCATTCTTCCGCCGTTTGAGGTCTTCTACTCCATTATCTTCATCAAGGTTAAATTCCAATTCCCAGTCTTCCTCAAACCCTTCTGTTAGATACAGGAGATCAAGAAGACGTAGCTCAAGTTGGGCATCAAATGATGGAACTGTCAATGCAGCAAGATGGTAATTATGAGAACTAATTTAGGAAGATGAACCTTTTCTCCAGTTTGGTGCTTCTACAAAACTGCAGTACTAATTCTGCAAGAAGAATGGAAAGTGTTTGTACAACATATGGCTAGCTGATGGTTTGCTCACTACATGTAGTTCCACTGTGAATAGGAACAACCTAAAAAAATGTAGCATCTTCTATTATCTATCCCCAATCACACTTCACAGCCTCTATTGCTCTTGTTAGTCACAGAAGAGGCTTTATATTTTTTTAGGTTAGCCATTCAACATTATCTACTCGTACGTGTTCACTTTAGAAGGGGAAAAAAATTCCATATATGCATTTGTTTTATTTGTTCCAAAATGGAATTGTGGTCTACATGGAAACTATTATCATCAGTGTTTATCTCATGATTTTGATCTGAGAGCCATGACTTGTAGCATCATGTTAATAGATAATTGGCTGGGATCAAATCGCAACGGGCACATGCCCTCGGGGAAAAACTCCTCCCACCCCCTAGCCACACTTAGCGGTCAGCTATAAGTTCATCCCAATTTATCTTCCTTCACATAACTTGGGGACGGGCTGTGAGGGGCACCTAGGGTGAGCGTACCTTTTGCTACAATGTTAATAGATAATTTCTTTATTTGTTCTCGTTTCAGTTGAGTCTAGCATCATATGAATTGTAGAAACAATGCGATTCATCTACTTGATTTAGGATATTTGAGCGTCCTTTTTGCTACAGTATGAATAGATAATTTCTTTATTTGTTCTTGTTTCGGTTGATTCTAGCATCATATGAATTGTATAAATAATGCGATTTATCTACTTGATTTAGGATATTGTGTTCAAGAAATAATAACCAACTGTGGAACCTCTTAATCATCCGTAATGTATCTATAGCATCGATAATAACTGATTGCTTTTTTCATCTCCTGATGAACCTTTTAGCATTGTTAGCAAAAGATGAAGATCCCCTATTTGAAGAAACCTTATTATCTTGTTGTGTTTCAGTTTCTAAATCTTAATCCTAGTTATCGAAGCTTCAAGCTTGGCATGCCACGTCATTTTAACTTTACAGGTGATATTTGTATTTCATATCATGTCCTGAGATTTCATTGCACAATTTTTTCTTCTATAATTTGTCTTTTTCTTGTGTTTGAATTTTATAATTTGTGTCATTCAAGATGTTGACTATTTTACCTTGAATTCGTCCTTATTGTAGGTTGCTGAGTCACACTAAAAGGTTCATAGTTCCATTTTTCTTGTCATATTTTGTAACTTCTTGTCATTCAATTGTATAAACACATGAAATCTATCAGCCTATGATTTTTTGTTCTTGTCTTGGTTGAGATTTTCTCTGGCACGCTATGGAATCTACCCAATGGTACATTCTCCCTAATGGTACATTCTCATCGGCCAGTGGCCTTTGTTTGTATAGAGTAATGACAAACTCTTTCTTTCTTTTCTTGTTGGTGGGACCTTCTTGAAGCAATGTTGAAGCTTGTCTATCTAAATATTTATGCAGATATAGTATTAGCAGACTGAAGGCCGGTGGTTGCTCCTCATCACTTTGTTGGTTTTTAATACTCTCTTGTCCCTTTTCTCATCATTTAAGGGATTGATTGGCTCTATTCAATTCAAAAGTGGCTTCTGTCTGTTGCAACAAGTTTGGTTTAATTTTCAAGAGTTATCTATTGACTGTTAGTTTGTGTTTAAGCTTCAAAAGAGGCTTCTCTCCAGCTCATATAATGATGGAAATTTTGAATCAGTAACATGCTATTGTCACTGGGAATAGAGAGAGCTAGAGCAACAGGAAATTACAGATTTCAAGGCCTCCAGCAGAGACAACAAAAAATATCTTTTTCACAAGGTAAAGATTTGATATTGGTTGAGTGTGAAAATGATTCTCCTTTCTATGTTGAAAGAACAATGCGCATTAAACTTTTTTCCCCCAAGTATTTTTCAGAGGTTCTAATATTCTGACTCTGTCTACTTTTACTTTTTAAGCAAATTGAACATGGACAATTCATTGACTATTTGTCCTATACAAAATGAGTTGTTGGACATCTGGATCTCTATGGAGCCTTGTGCTCATGCTCGAGTTCACTGGTGGAAACATGATTCTTTCCACCATCTCCCACTGAGGGTTGTGCTCACTGGAATATGACCCCACATGTTCTCTCTCCATACGGTCCTTCAACATGATACTTTATGCCTGGTGAGCCTTTTTTTTGCAATACTTTCGTCAAATCATTCAATCCATCTTTCTCTACAGAATTCATGTTTGGTTTGATTGCTTGATGCTAGTTTTTGTCCTTGCTTGTAGTTCCAACGCAATCTTTGGGAGCGGCTGCTTGTCTTCATTATAATATGACCAAGAATAAGATCCATTCTTAATACATTTTTCCTGCAAAAGCTTAGCTGATTGCCATCTTATTCTTTAATCAATAAATAGTTAAATACGGTAGCCATAACTTGAGTTTATGGATGGAACATCTCCGCGTTGCTCTCTAAAGATGTCATTGCTAGAATCTTTTCATGCTCTTTAGTTTAATGTTTCTTTATTTTTGATGTGATGCCTGCTGCAATAATTGTATATAAAATCTAGCTCCCCAACGCCAATGATAAATGTTGAACCATGGTTTACAAAATCGCTATATGGAGTGTAGGATCATACGATCTGGAAGTAATAAATTGATCCTGGATTGATTAGGATTAGATTTCGTAGTGGAATCGGAGTATGATGGTTGGGATCGTACATGTTCAGTGGGATCAATATGATTTTATGATCTTATCATTCAATATTTTGAGATGTTATAATTTTTTATTCAAGTTAAACTACGAGATGTATAATATTTTAAATCGAATCTTGTTTAAAGACCAATATGTTTTTCGGATGTAATCCAAAATTATTCAGCTTTAAGCTAAAGAAATATCGTTTAAAGTTATTTTGGAGGTTTGAATAATTTTTATCATTGTATTAGGATTATTTTTATTTTCAATATTATTAGTGTTTTGAGATTATTTAAAATATTTATTTAATTGATATTAAGTGGTTTTGATCATCACAGGTATTTTCGTTTGATCTTTTTCCTAAAATTATGAGTTTTGTTATCTATTTCTTGATATTATATTTGAAACAGCCTTTTGTAAAAAAAAAAAATAAAATAAGGCTGTATACAATGGATCCTTTCCTTGAACTTCACATGGTGGGAGCTTTGTGCATTGTGTTGTCTTTTCATTTTTGAATCAACAAAATAAATATCTAATTCAGGTGATCTGAATTGATCCTGTCAATTTGATGCTACTTAGGGCTATGAGTCTACGAATTAAGGTCTATTTTATAAATAAATTTGTCTTTCCTTCATTATTATTTAGGGGTGTCAATTCAGGTGGATCAAATTGGAGAAAAAAATTTTAAGTTCCAATTCGAACCCGACCCAAATTTGAAACTATTAATCCTGAACCCGACTCGCTAAAATCCAACTCGTATAACCTAAAAATCTGATTTAAAATGATTTTTTTATTATTTTCTTAATAATTCTTTATTTTTATTTTTAGACTTTATCATTATCATATTAACATTGATATTAATATGTATAAAATTATCTTAATTTTTAAAATAAAATTTAATTTAATTCATAAAAATATCTACCAAGTGATTAAATTTTAAATTTGGGTCAAATTGGGTCAATCCGAATCCGAACTAATTCAACCCAAAATTTCCAATTCGAACTTGATTTTTTTCAAGTCGACTTAGGTTGGATTGTTGGATCAAGTTTATTTTTGACACCTCTACTACCATACTATCCTACAGTGAATGATGTCATTGACAATAAAAAAAATAATTAATTAGGTTAGACAATATTGAATCTGGGATGATCGATCTAGTATTACTGAAGTTTTCTATCGGTTATTAGGATAAATCAAGAAAGTGTATATGGAGGCCTATCTTAAGAGAGAGTATTCTCACGTCCGCTATCTATTACAGAAAAAAATTCTTAATAATACAGTATAATTAAGTTTCTAACTTTAATCTTTAACTTATCACAAAGGTCTTACCAT
This sequence comes from Kaempferia galanga, assembly GCA_037974795.1. Taxonomy (NCBI): domain Eukaryota; kingdom Viridiplantae; phylum Streptophyta; class Magnoliopsida; order Zingiberales; family Zingiberaceae; genus Kaempferia; species Kaempferia galanga. The sequence goes on along the minus strand of JBBPFP010000126.1, from coordinate 687,362 downwards.
AATATCTATGTTGGGGTGAGTAATACCATTTACGATGCCACTAGGGTTGCTTGAATACAGTCCTAAAAGATAAACTTGAATTTGTGTTTTAAATTTGTAATCTATACATTAGCCAGGTATCTTTGCCAACAAAAAAAAAAAAAAAAAAAACTATAGCTAAAGAGGATTTGATATCAGAGTGGCAAAAGAAGTTTAGAGATGAAACAATTATGGGTGAAGTGTTCTGACTGTTGCAGAGGTTTAATGCGGTAAAAAGAAATAAAAAATCAATTAATTAGCATCTTATTTAAAATTTTAGAATTCATTAAGATGAGTCTCTTCTTACAGTGCGATGATTAAGACATGAAAAATTACCCTATGAAGTTTTAAGGTTAAAATTAGCATGTCCAAGCATATACCTCATCCATGATTTAATTTACTTCTTTTGTGTTGGATCAGTGACAAATCGATAGGGGTGTTGAGGATAAGCAAATTATTTTTTACCACACGAATTCATTGAGATGATAAAATTATCACTTTACGTCGAATCAATTAATAACATTAAATCATTAAGAAGAAAAACTGAAAGCAAGCATATCTGAATTATTTTTGCATTTAAATTCAGCTGTTAGAAACAGTTCGAGCTCACTAGAAAAAAATTCTCCTGTAACACCATTATCCACTAAATTTACTATACTTTTTTCTTGCAAAAAGTCATAGTAAATTTTGATTTGTTATTGTGACGTGCAACTATTAGAATTATTACATGAATCTCAAAATTATAACAATTTTAAAGATTCACACGTCTCTATGTATTATAAAATTAATAAATTTGATTTGAAATATTTCAATAAATTTTTTTACCTTAAGAATATTAAAATCCATTGAAATCTTCATAAAAACTCAGATCTAAACGTATTATTTTTTATATTTAAAATAGTATTTTATTTATATTTTAGCGTTGTTCTAGATAGCAACTAACAGAATGTTTAGGGTTTGTCTAAAGGTTATTTTATTTATTAAAAATAAGTATCTTTTTATGTTTTTCTTAAATGTTTAAGTAATAAAAAAAATCTAAAAAATATTTAAAATGATTATTAGGAGTATAAAAAAGAGAGGGGTCGGCGTCTCTCGGGCGAAATTCTGTGGGTTGTGACCTCTCCGCCGATTCTTCCCAACGCCGCCCCTCTACTCGCCGTCGTGGTTATCGCGGGCGGCGTGAAAACTGATGGCGAAGCGCCAGCTCTCCGGCACCCTTAAGAACTTAAAGGTGAGACCTCGATATTCTCCACCACCAAGCTCTCTCTCTACCTCTTTCACATCCCTTCCACAAAATAATGGGTCTGTTTTCTCGTGTTCCAGTTCATGCAACGGGCTTCCCTCAAGGATGATAAGGTCAAGGAAGTTGAGAAGGACAAACCCTTGGCAAACTTCGGCGTCGTCCCGGCCCCTGACAGAAGATGGTGCGTTTCACTATGCAAATTTAGGGTTTCCCCTAGCTTGTTATATACAATTTTCTTTGCTTATGAATTGATCGTATTAGTCTTGTGTTGGAGTATTTTATCGCTGGGATGTCAAATTATGCTTCTTTCTAGGCTTTGTTTTTTTTAATGCTTTTTTATTCTTCACCACCTGGAAGAACCTTACCGTGTATATTTATCCTTTAGGCTTCTTTTTGTAACCGTATCAACATGTTAAGTGCGTTTCATTTATGGGCGTTTCATGGGAATATAGACTTGGTTGCTTCCTGAACTAAGAATCATGAGCATCGATTCTAATATGGTTTGACTGGGTGATGCTGCGTTTCAGCTGACATTACTGTATTTTGATAGTCTTTAGAGTTGATCTTATGGACCATGATCGATAATTGAATTTTGAATATCTAGTTCAACTTAACAATGCAGGTCTTTGGTTAAGGGTATATGAGATGGGTGATCATTCCTGACCTGCCTGAACAGAAAAAAAGGGAAAATCATCCCTTTCTTTCTCCTGGCTAATCAGTGAGCAGTGAGGTGCATCTGCAATTAGTATGACGTTGCTTAGTCATGCAACATGTTTGAATCATTTATCTCTTGTTGGATTCAGTTTCACATGGTTGATCAACTTTTTTGCAAAGGAATGAGCAAGAATATTGGTTCATTAGCCTGGCCATTAGAGTTCTTGAAATAATAGTAGCATGTCTATTACCATTTAGAAAAATGTCTAACTTAAGATTTGTTTCTGAGATCAAAGAGGGGCTGAGAGCAGTTCTAGCAGACCATAAGATGTTATTGGCTTAAATAAAGCTTGGTCATGATTGAAGGTCCATTTAGCTTACTCAGATTGTGACAATATTGTAGCTTCTTTTGTAACAAAACTGATCCAATAATTGGCCATGATACAAGAGGTGTTTGTCCTTTCCATCAAGCAGAACTGTATTATAGTTGTTCCTCTATAATTACTGAAGTATTCCTTCATGAATAAAATATCAGTAGACAATAAACAAAGCTGTGACGTCACAATTATGTTTTTCCTGTTCAAGTTTCAAGTTAGTGACATATACTTTTAAATTATGCATGCATGATGCAGATATATTGACTGACTTTTGTCTATAAATTTATGCATGAGTGATGGTAGTAGTTTAATTTTGATGAAAAAAAATAGCATAATAGGGAAAAGAATTTGAAAATAAGTTAGTGTCCTCCCCAAATAGCATAAGCTATGACCTTGCATCTCTCAATGCAGAAAATGATAGTTACCTCACCAGGAACTTTCCCGTCTGTAAAATCTTTATGCTACTTTTAGTTCCTTTGGTCATCTATGATTAGACATTAGACAAGATTGTAGCACCTTGTACTTTTGAACAACTGTGGCTAGACTTACCTGTCAGTATTTGATGTCATCTCCTCTTCCCATCTACTATATCTTGCAAGGTTTTGATGGATGAAGTTGAAGTTTTGTTGCAAATAATGGCTAATAATTAACTTATGATGATAGTCTGAGTGGCTTTCAAGGATTACCATCATAATTCTTATGTCATTGGATGGAGATGATGCAATCATTTGGGCATGTTACATTGCTGAAAATTTTAATAATGTCTTGTGGGTTAATGTTGCTCTGATTATTATTGAATTAACTCTCACTATTGGTGTATGCTAGTTGTGCTATCAAAGTTAGTGAAATCGCTTGCTATTTAAGGATGGATAAGTGTAACATATGATATTAGTTATTTTATAACATGTTTCATTTATGAAATGGAATTGATACAATATAATAGTTGGAGAGTAGAATAGAATCGGAAGAGAACAACACTATCCTTCTTAGTTTGGTTCGCTTTTGTTCATGGAATTGATGCTCTGTTCTCATTTTCATGTGTTCCCATTCCCATGTCTGGTAAGATCAAAATGTAACTATAGGTCATATCAGAATAAATATTTCTGAGACTGACAAAAGGAATAGCTAAATATTTCTAAAACGATAAAAGAGATAGCTGAACACTATTATAAAGGAATAACAGTTCTGTCAGAACTGGTATCTGGCTTCATCTCCTAGTTAGATGCAGGAAGCTAGGAATAATTATTCTTTTAGAATTCACCAATAATGAAATGATTAAACATGCTTTCAGATAATGTGACCTATGGCATTATAACAGCTAGTTGTATATTATTCCAAATCATTAGTTAACTATATATTTTCATCATACTTTGATTATAGTCATTCTGACCTTTTTGTTTGTTCAATTTTGGTTGCTCTCAAGGTATTTATGCTCTCTAGTCTTCAGGACTTGTTATATTTACTTATTCAGTTCTGAGGTTGAGTTATCCATATTTTTGCTGTACCATCATCCTCTTTATTTAACATTTTGAAGATCCACTTATACTTCATATATCTTCCCACAGCATTGTTATAATGGAAGGTGATCCTCATCCAGGAGCTTTTAAAGGTCGGATGTCCTTTCAGAATTTCAATCCCTCAATAGATGTGAGTTACAGTCTCGATATAAACATGTTGTCAAGTTCGAGGCTTTCACTTCCTTGCTTAAAGATTTTCTCTTTGCAGAAACTAAATGAAGAGGCTGCAAATAACCAACAAAATGTTCCTACTGCTTCAAATAGCTATGGAGATTCATCTAGGTTTTAATCTTGGTCTTTACATTTCATACTTCTCAGTTCTGCATTTGCTGTTTTATTTGTCAACTATTTCAATGTCTATTGTTTTTCCTCCTGTTTTTTTGGTAAAATTATTGATAAAGACCTAGAAATTTGTTTGCTAGAAGTCTCTGTAAAGCTTCTTTCAATTTATTTGTGTAATGTTCAATCAGAACAAATAGGACTCAGAATATCTCCATGAACAAAGGAATTCATAGGCACACGGACATTTTGATTTTACATTTTATGTATTCGTAATTTATAGCCTCAAACTTAACAGAGTTGGATAGTTGTTCGAAGATGTGAAAAGAACTCCAGTCATTTTTATCCATCGAAAATAATTTAGGGCATGTAGTATGGATGGTATCCCACGATTGAGTACCATTGAGATTCATGCTCATGAGAATTGCTGTATTATATTGATTGCCAAGACTCAGGATGTAATTGAATTTTAAACTTTTTTTCCCATCCGGACTTAAGATCGGCATTTGATGGTGCTCATTTTGTTTCTCTATGAATAAATAATCAGTTACTTCTTGTGTTTTTTTTTTCCTGGTGCAGAGTAGGTGAAGCCACGGCCTTATGCTCCAGGGAGCTGAGAATAGGAAGATCAAACAATGGTTCAGACGTTGACCTCAAGAGGAAGCAACCTGAAGCGGATAGCGACAACACAACTCCGGAGGAGATGCTTAAAATCTATAGTGACCAAGGTAAACAGTCACCCTTTAACAATAGAACAGGTTCTCATAAGCAACGGAAACGGGGAAAACTTGACTGGAATGTTCTAAGACCCCCCAAAATATGATCATAAGGGTTAGTGCATACATTCAAATGTGTTTGGTTATTTCTCCCCGCATTGTTTGTCATTGTTATTTTTTTTTCATAGTTTTATTGTACTCGTTTGTAACAAAATTTAACAGCAACATGGATCTGACATCGGCGAGCTTCTCTCGAGACAAATTTGGATGGGGCAGTAGTTTATAGTGTTCAGACATTGTTAAAAACGTAAAATTCTGTTGTGTTCTCAAATGGAAGTGTTGTATGGTGGTTTGCTCGAGCAGTCAGTCTGTCGATCTCGTGTCTAAATGTGCATCGATCCTTGACGTTTTAAAGTGTTTTGATCAATTAACATGAATCTATTTGATAAACATGTACAGTAAGCATGCTTATCGAAGGATAAAATTGATGATCATTGGTTGATGGAACATTCTAAACATGCTATGGAGAGAATTAGCTGATAATTTTTTAATATAATTAATATCTTAAATTTAGTAGCTTGCTTTAAAAACATGAAGAAAAAATGGCAAATGATACGTTATCAAGAAAAAAAAATGATGAGATATGTTAATCAATATGTTTTTATAATTCAAATATAATCTTGAAGATCAACCCAGTGTCATAGGTAATTTAAACTCCGTGGCAACCATGTGACGGTGTAGATCGGAGACCGAGCTGTGGGCACATGTGGTTGCTACCAGTGTCCAGAATCATCTTTAAAAAATTCATATTCATCGACCAAATTATGCTGAAATACAAATAATAACTAGTCAAAAATTAACCTGGGCGGCCAATTATCAAACCTAAAACAGTCGAAGTTCATTAAAATTTTCTACAGACACTAGAATAATTCAAATAAATATATATAAAAATCAAAGAACCAATATTCTCAAATCTGCTATCTGTTAAAGAGAAAAATTCTCAATAATACACTATAATTTAATTTGAATTCTAAATATCTGACTTCATAACATCCTACTACAAATTATGCTTGAATAAAGATGCGGCTTCACGGAGTTCAGAAAATCCCAGTCTAAATTTACCTTTGCCAAATTAAAAAAAAAAAAACAAAACTAGATGATCCAAATGACCACAATTCAAATATGATAATTTGAACAAGGTTCTCGTTCTCATGAGCCATCACCCATCAGTGAAATACTCTCGCACCTTATATTACTGCTCAAAATCATCTGTGTCAAGCATAGTTGAACACGAAAAACTTTAAACAGTGGTGCATTCCTTTGTCCATATAATTCTAGATAAAAAAAAGGAAACCAACAGATTCCAATCCATTCAAAACCAAACTGATGGGCATTAAACTCCATGGGTTGCATCTGGATTTCAGAGAGGAATTCAAACGTGATGACCGTCTTTAAAAGTGTAGTAAACTGTATATGGCAATCCATGAAAGCTGCATCCAGCAAAACATTAATGCATTAGTCAGGATATTGTTATTGCGCTATCGAACATAAAATTGGAAAAAAATCATATGCCTTTAAAATGCCATTGCACTTAATGGTGAACACAAGCAATGGTCAAGGAATTTGTACCAAAAACAGGCTAAATGATGCAAAAAGACCCTCCTGAAGTAATGCTCCATGACCTCCAAAATCTTCTTCATCTACTTTTAGTACATAAGTGTAATAGCCATATATAATGCTGGTTGATAGCACCATAAATCTGCAGAAAGTAGAGGTAACTTAAGAGATTTATTAGAACAGAAATAAATGAAAGATATAAAAAGAAAAGAAAAAGAGTCAATATATCACTGGTAGAGGTGGTAATTCTATTTGCCTATAGATGTGAATAAAAAACCCATGTTTTAAAGAATTAAGGAATATGTACATGAAAGGGAAACTAGTTGCTAGGTTAATAGCCCGATGCAAGTTAGTAAACCAAATTGAAGCAGTACATTTTACTTGGTGTGGACGGATATACTGATTGCCCATCAGTTCCATATAAAGATACAATCATTGCTATTAACAGGAGTGCACAAAAAAATCCAACATATCTGGTCCGAAACTGAAGGCCATGCTGAACCAACTTGAAGTTGGAGATTTTTTTAAAGGTTTTTGGATATAAAATATTATTTTAAGTTCATGGACGGATTTGGGTTTTGTACAAAAACTGGAAGAAAAAAAAACAACCCCAACTAATATTTAATTATTACATAATACATTAAAGTATAAAATCATATACTATGTAGTTACTACTTATTATGTAAGATTAATAAATAAATGACTCATGTATTGATTGTAGCTAACCCACATTGTAAAAGTTCTAAGATTTTACATAATTTTGCAAGTATAAAATCCAAAAAAAAAAGAATCTGGAATCCCAAAAAACTCCAAACCCCTGACCCAACATGAAAATTTAAGATTCAGATTTTTTTTTTTTTTTTGATAAAATTGCATCCATGTTCGAATTTGGGAACTTTGTTATCCACCACACGACATCAGGATGGGTCAGATTTTTCTTAAAACCTGAGCAAACCCGACTCGTGCCAATTCATAGTTAACTCTTTTTATAAGCTATTGCTGCAGCTATATTAAACTGTTTTATTTCCACTGAATTTTGAAAAATAAGTCTCGCTGAGTATATGAGGCTACCTGAGATAAACTTCAATACTAAGTATATGGAAAATTTAGATTAGCATTCGCTTGATATACAATTGCCTAAATATGCACAGTAAAAAGTTATTTGAACAAGAACGAATATTCAAGCAATATAATTAACGTTCATAAATACTGAAGAAATGAATAGTACTATGTTTTTGGGTTTGGCACATTCATGTCAGTTTTGGATTTTTATTCTTTATCTTAGAGGTTTTTATAATTTATAATTGATCATTCAAATTATGGGTTGACAGAGTTAAATATAGTTAGGTTGATATTAGAGTAAGAATTGATCAAGTTTTCTTGAGTTTTCACAATTTTAAAGCATTTTTTTTCCTAAAACATGATCAGACCGAAGAGAAGAAGGTTCAGACAAGTAATAGAAGTGCTCAACTATCTCCCTTGTCCGAATTAAATAAGATTTATCTTCTTGATGGCATTCCTCTATTTCTCACTTGAATATTACATACAGCCAATCCTATTGATGATGATGATGCAGAGTTCAGTACCAACAATTGTGAGTACTAGCTGCACCTAAATAACTACTTACTCCCCAAATCCGTTCGAAGGCTCTCTTTGAGTACTTCTCATATGTTAAATAGTGCCCATAACTATGTATCCATCTAAATGGATAAAATATGTAGTAGGTCACAATGTTAAGCAAACCTAAATCTGAACCAAGTCTGCTTACAAATAATACTACAGAGCCTGAACCCAATTACAAATATAATATGACTACCCGAATGTGATGCAATAGGATTGGGGAATTCACATATATTCCACTATTGGTTATTCGTTACCATCCTTAGAAAAGAATGAACTATTTTTGTGTTAGTGTGTGTATGTGGAAACGGAAGAGTGAACTAAATATCGTTAGATCTACCAAAAACGGTTAATAAATGGCTAATAGAGCGACAACAAAAAGGTTGCATAGACAAATACAGTAGGAAAGTTGAAATTTTCAATTGCAGAAAATCAAAGCAAACCATTCTGGGGGTGGGCAATGGCAGAACTTACGCAACAATCCAGAAAGCCCCAATCAAAGGTACTGCGCCGCACAACAACCCGCAGGAAAGACCCAATCCCTGCCGGATCCAATGCAGCGTGTCCCCCAAATTATCCTACAACAAAAACAAAAAGAAGCACATAGTTCACGATCGACCTAGACCAGATCTGACGAAAGGCAACCCTAAATTTCACGCGATTAGTTAGTTTCTCGAAGCCAAAAAGAAGGGACGGCAAGTCGATCTGGATACCTTATCCCACGAAGCATCGGGATCGAGCAATTTGAGGAATTTAGAGGATGGAGTATGGCCGTTCTGTAATTCCTGCGAAGAAGCCTTGTTCGATTTCGTCGTCTTCTTCATGATCAAGAAAAAGATGGCCCTCTCGCCTGGATCGGATCTCCGGGGTATGGCACACCCCTAGGGCTTGCTTTAGCTTGACCGGAAGATTCTATTCGATCGGCGATCTTCTCAAGGCGGCGAGTTCTTTGATCATGTATGTTAAATTATAAAGTATAATAATGATTGGAAGCGATTTTTTTTTTTTTTTTTTGCTGTGTTGCAGTGTAGATGGGATCCTACAAATGCCGTGTATTCGTGTCCCACATTTATTTTTTAACGGATCAGATTCTATCTTAACGGCTCAGATCAAATGGGAACGGAATCTAAGCCGTTAAAACCAAAAATGGACACGAGTATATGGTATTTTGAGACAGAGGATCTATCTAGTCGCAGTGACAGTGCTTTTTCAATTTTCAGTAGGTTTCCTCGCCAAATCATTTTTTTAATATGATAGTAATTTACTTTGAATCTGATAGAAAATTTAATAGCTAATTTGAACATAAGGGGGTATTGAAAAAATTTTCAGAGCTAATTGAATAATTGAGTATTTGGACATGAATACTTTTAGGTTTGGGTGTGAAGACAATATGGTAAAATCTTATATATATATATATATATATAGGGAAATGATATCCTGGGCGACTAATTGCGTGCCTGTGCGCGACAATCTTTTTTTTACTTTTTTTTAGTGTTTTTTTTCTCTTGCTTCCCCCTGCTGCGCTCTCGTTTCTTTCTTCCTCGCAGCGCGCGACGCTCGCCACCGCGCGACGCCAGACGCTGT
>JBBPFP010000126.1:640163-651070 GCA_037974795.1 Kaempferia galanga | reverse complement strand
GAGCAGGGACAGTAGCAGCAGCTGTCGAGATCTCGTCGGAGAAGTCGTCGGAAAGGAAACTGCCATTGCAGTCGGTGTAACTCATCAGCTGGCGAATCATCGATCTCCCCTTTTCTCTGTTCAAATTAAGAGGACTTAATTTTGTTAACGATATAGAAAATAAAGATATATAAGGAACAGTACTCACCGAGCTTGATTAGACGAAAAAGGTTTCTCAATGTTTATCACCGCGACCACTTAAGAGAAAGAGGAAGAAGGCCGGCGTAGGCAGAGGTTGGCGACGATGTCATGCATGATAAGATTTAGAAGTTTTATCTATTAGAAGTTTTAGTCAATAAGTTTGTCCGAGTCAAGTTTTATCTATTAGAAATTTTAGCCAATAAGTTTGTCCGAGTCTTGTGTGATCTTATTAAGTAGGAGATAAGGTTGAAAATGTGTGATCCTATTAAGTAGGAGATAAAGTTAAAAAAGTCTACTGTAGCTTCCATTCTGTTTAATTATCAATTGTAAAAGTTTTTTTTCTTCTTAAGCCTCTGTTCTCCTTTGTCTTTATTCCTCTTCTGTTTGCTATCAAGGTAACAAGATTTACCCCACAAAAGGTTCTCCGGTTAATACTGCTGCTGTGGAGAATAGAGAACCGACGATTTTCCTCGGAAAACCCTTTCTTTGTGGCCTGCCATTGAAGAATCCATGTCCTACGCATTCTCCATTGACGAATCCATTCTTGCCCAACAACTATGCTCCTATTGCACACGAAGGAAATGTCACACATGATAGAAGAAGCAGCACAGAGGCCTGCTGAGTAAAGGTGCAGTTAATAATAATAAAAATTTAAAAGAGTGGGGAGTAACATGTCAACAATGGAGCTGTATGTAAAAGGCAATTCGCTACCATTTGTGAGTACAGTGGCTAAATTATAATAGTAAGACTATAGGGTGTGCTTCAAAAAACAACGAACAAAATCTTCGCTAGCCTGGTCATGTCGGGTCGGATCATTCTCCAATTGATTTCCCAGGCAAATGGTGAGGGTTTCTCCGCTACATCGCTGGCCATCCGTGGCGGCTGCGTGACGGTCCCTCTGTTTGATGTGATGCTTGGCGCAGTCGTCTCCTCCGCGTCCGCCTCCGCTGGAGGACTGCGGCTTCCCTTCCCGGTCTTCGCTAGCGCGGCTCGGAGGACGATGCAGATGCCTCCGTCGACGCAGCGCCCTCTCTCGCCTCCTCACGCCTCCGCTTCCTCCTTGGCCCCCAGCGAATCTAGCCGCAGGCCTTGGCTCCTCGTCGGGCTCGGAAACCCTGGAAAGATATATCAGGGGACACGGCACAATGTAAGAGCCTGCGTACCTTTCTAAATTTGTACTTTGAACGCTCCGTTTTGTTTTGATAAAATGCCTCATACATGTTCGGTTTTATGTCATACTCCTTCATTTCGATTGTTTTACCCCTAAGAATAAAACTTTTTGGTTTGGAGAGCTTTGCAAATTGATAAATGTGTAGCCTACCTAAGCTTGATTCACTTCCTTCTATGGTTATCGTTATGGGCTCGGAACTGCGCTCACTCGTGGACTATCTGTCTTGGTCGCCACTTTGTTTGCACTCAATCTTCTATATGGGAGAATAGGAATCCATACACTGATGGCTGTATTGATGCCTAAATTGGGCTGAAAGGTGGATTTTGACGAGGTCAGTTTCTAAGAGCTCTGAAACTGCTCCATTAGATTGCATTGTTGGCTTATTTATGGTGGCCAACTTGCCAATGGAAGGGCCATCCCAGGGAGCTTGTCTACCCAATTTATTTGACACAGGAGAGCATTTTTTGTGGTATTGCAATGTGGTCGGCTGGCTCAACAACAATGATAAACTCTATATGGAAAGGAAACAATGTGCTGTCTGACCTCCCATTTCTTTCACCTCATTCAAATTTCCCTTTAGCCATATATTAGCAAAGAGTGGTTGATCTTGAGTTAACTGTAGCATGCAAGTCATACTTAAAAGAAGCATTCTAGGCCAAGTGCAATTTAAAGAAATTGTACTGAGTAATCAATTATAAAACACCAGTAATATAGGTTTAACATCCTTTACATTCCTGAACTCAAAATGTTTCGTAACTTTTTTCAATGTATCAAACAGGTTGCTAATAATATTAACATAGCAATGTCTTATGTTTTAGGTGGGTTTTGAGATGATAGATTTTATAGCGGAATCTGAAGGCATATCCATGAGTACTATGCATTCAAGAGCTCTGTTTGGAAAAGGTAATTCTGGTAATTTCGGATGTCAAAATGGCCATCAATATTCAATATTACAATTGAATTTTGATGCAATCCTGCTACTGAATTTCATTACTGGTTGCATGTCTATGTTGTTTCAAGGATCAGTTAGAAGATTGTATATTGGGTTTTCGTTAGACCATAATCTCCTGTGTTCTTTCTGCTTTGCAATGACTCACCTTGAGGTCTTGTTTATAAGTTCTGTCTTGATTACATAAATATGTTTGTGATTATGCCCCATTCAATCAGTAACATGATTGCCTATTTTCAACTTTACAGAAACTAAATCAATTATGTCTAAAAGAATGACATTCTATCTTTTGGAAGTTTGTTCTTATTTAATTTTTTCTTTACTCAGGTTTCATTTGTGATGTTCCTGTCATGCTTGCAAAACCACAAACCTTCATGAATGCTAGCGGTGAATCGGTAACTAATACTGCCATTTTCCAATTGATAAGTTTATATGCCAATATCTATATGCAATTTCTAAACCATCATATCTTGAACACTATTTCAGGTTGGACCAATAGTATCATACTTCAATGTACCTCTCAATCAAGTGCTTTTGGTAAAAAGCTTTTGTTGTGATTACTAGGTGACCGTTATTGTAACTTTATGTTCTATGATAATCTAATGTCTTTGCTATGTAGATGTATGATGATTTAGATTTGCCATTCGCAAAACTGCGCTTATTGCCAAAAGGTGGACATGGCGGCCACAATGGGTAATATATTTCTTCCCACCAAGTTTTTTGGACTATCGTGTCAAGAGTAGTGAGTTCATTTATGGTCATTTCACAAAAATTTGAAAGCCTTCTTGAACTGGCACCAGATTATTATTACTATTCAGACTAATACGAACTTCTTCATAATGTTCACATGACTTAAATGTTGTTCAAACATGGTTCAAGGATGAAAGGGCAATACATACTTGAGATTACTGGCGGTATTGCTGCGAAAATGGAAGATCTACGACAAGGCAATGCTTATATACACCCACATTTTGAATGACTTACCATCTAAGGATATCTTAGAACATCGAATGAATACTGGTGGACTAGGTTAAGTCAAGGTTTTATTTACATCTTATTGGTTTGTTAGGTGATTCTGAGCTTTATCTAGAGTGTCACTTCAGTTCTTAATCTAACAACTTCAGAGACCCAAACAATCTACCATTATATTTGTACTGTATTCTCCTTGATGAAACTATGCATTGTTAAGCAACAGAGATTGTTCTAACAGGATGCGGAGCGTGATCAATCACCTGAAAGGAAGTCATGAATTTCCTCGTTTAAGAATAGGTGAGCTAGGCAACTTTCAGATACATTTTGCATGGTTTCCTAAACCTAATATACATTCTTGTCAAGGTATTGGAAGACCCCCCGGGAAAATGGATCCCGCGAGCTTTGTTCTCCGACCCTTCAACAAAAAGGAACAAGAAGAGGTTTTTGCATCTTTCCTTACCTGATTCAACGACAAGAGCTGATTGATCAGCCAAACATCTGAATGTTACAATCTGGTTTCTGCAGCTAGATTTTGCCTTTCAAAGAGGGCTGGAAGCAGTGAGAATTCTAGTAGATGAAGGGCTCAATAAGAGTGCCACATTTGTAAACACTGCACAATCACAAGTTCTGAATAGTTAGTCACCTGGTTGATGCTTATGATGAGGATTTTGCTTTGGAATCAACCAGATCATGTGGATCAATCATTACACCTTGATTTATGAATAATTTTTTTTTTCTGTGCCTTTTATGAAGAACAAGAGATAATTGACACACTCCTTGGTTTGGAAGAAAAATCAAGGAATCACTTTATCTTGTAATTTATTCATGTTATAGGAATAAGAAAACTTTGGTAAAGGGTTACTTATACATACTAAATTGCTTGGATTATCGACTAAGTTAATTTACTACGTCGGTTGGTCACTAAACCATCTAATCGCACTAACTTAATCAACCCTTTAATAGACACTTGAAAATTTTAACTAATAATAAACAAGCAATAGGATGAGAGAAACATAATAATTCTATAAAAACTAACAATTTGAGTGTATTTTAAGAAAATTTATTTCAAGAGAAATAATAAAATAGTTACATCAAATGCACAATTTAGACCACATTGTATATTAAAAAAAAGAATTATTTCATCCTATCTGTGGAAAAATTGGATTTTGTGTTCTATATATTTATTCCATTTGTTCAATCTCACTTTACTTCTCGCGATGGCGGCCGCCCTGTCTCTCCGAGCACCGCCTCCCGCCCTTGCGTCCGCCGTCGCTCTCCGAACCATCTCTGCGACTCTCTTCTCCATCCCCTTCAAACCTCCCTTCGCCTCCTCCTCGAGGGCCTTGCGATCGTCCCCGTTCCCACCTTTCCCTTCCCTCCTCCCCTCTCGCCGTCTCTCCGTCCGCGCCTGCGCCGACGGAGGAAACGGTGCCTCCTACTCCCGCCAGTTCGACTTCGACCTGTTCACTATCGGCGCCGGCAGCGGAGGGGTTCGCGCCTCGCGGTTCGCGGCGACCTATGGCGCTAAGGTGGCCATCTGCGAGCTACCGTTCTCCACTATATCTTCGGAAAATGCTGGCGGGGTTGGAGGAACGTAAGATTTCTCTTTTATCCATCTGCGTTTTCTAATTGACTGAAAATTTTACCCCTGATTCATATGCTGTTCTTTTTCTGTGGCATCTGCTGTAAGATGCCGCTGTCGATTTTTTCTTTTTTTTTTCATTAAAAAAATTGTACTTGAGATGATTAATCTATTGAAATTCATGATGTCAAAGAGTAAATAGGTTTTGACCTTGGATTATTTTATCAACCTGTATGAAATTGAACTTTGTTGGATCATCTCCAGAATTTTGGATTTCATATTTGAATAGACAATGTTATGTTTTGGTTATTTTCTGACTCCTTTTCCTAATTAGAATATCGTTTGATACTTTCCTTTTCCCCCGTTTCCCTTTTCTCCCTGTATTGGTTCTTTTGTCTGCTTATTTTGTTCTATTTTGCTTTTCTGTTAATGTAGAGAGTTATGTTTGTTTTGATAAATTTCTATTACCATTTCATTCATTCTTTCAAGTAGATTGTGTTTTCCAGTTTGTTCTGGGAGGTGTATTGTCAAGGTGTCAAATTCTATAATCTATACTTTTAAACTGATAGATCGTTGAAGATCATTGAACAGGCATTTATATATTTGTAGCTTAGTCCATGCTAATATACGAGATGTTCCATATTTACTAACATGTTGATTTCATGGCCGATAGATCATTTAAAGAAAAACCAAAAACAGGCACGTATTTATAGGTAGACAACTATACACGTCCTACATAGCAAGGAATGACAACTTGTTCAAAATTAAAAAAAAAAACTAAAAAAGAACATAAGAACAAAGATAGCCAGGCATGAAGTTGTTAATTGAGCTGGAGTTGTTTTTAGGAAGTATCATGCTAAAGACATAAATGATCACCTACTTTGCCTTGTGATTTAGTATGATAGGGCTGAGGTATCATATGTGAATAAACCTTTGGCACTTTCAACTCATTCTTCTTTTTTAGTCAATCTCGTTCATCATTAAAGCCACACATCCAAAGCACATGACTTGATACAAGTTCCTCAAGTAAGAATGATTTTCTTAGCAAACGGAGGGGAAATATATTATTTTATGATTGCCATTTATTTTTATTGTATTCCCCTTTTGTTCATATAAATGATTATATACTTCTTTCTTATATAGATGTGTGCTTCGTGGGTGTGTCCCAAAGAAACTTTTCGTGTATGCGTCTCAATATTCCCATGACTTTGAAGATAGTCATGGCTTTGGATGGGCATATGAATCTGAACCAAAACATGACTGGAGTACCCTTATAGCTAACAAGAATGCAGAACTACAACGTCTCACAGGAATCTACAAAAATATCCTTAAAAATGCTGGTGTCACTTTAATTGAAGGTCGTGGAAAGGTTAGATGTACTTTTGAAATCAGTGTAAAATTTAGTATTTTAATGAATAAATGATTTTGATTGTTATGGCTTATTTGTTTTCTTGGTCTTAATGGCACAGATAGTTGATCCACATACTGTTGAAGTTAATGGGAAACTCTACACAGCTAGGCATATACTTATCTCAGTTGGTGGGCGGCCTAATCTTCCAGAGATTCCTGGTATAGAATATGCTATAGACTCAGATGCTGCATTAGACTTGCCTTCAAAACCAGAAAAGATTGCAATAGTAGGAGGTGGGTATATTGCTGTAGAGTTTGCTGGCATCTTCAATGGGTTGAAGAGTGAGGTTCATGTATTTATTCGACAAAAGAAAGTTTTGAGGGGATTTGATGAGGAGGTGAGGAAGATAACTTGAATTAAGAGGAATACATTTATGTTTTCTATTGTGGATTCATCCTCTCACAGTTTGGTTCCTGCAGATTAGAGACTTTGTTTCTGAACAGATGTCCTTGCGGGGCATTGAGTTTCATGTAGAGGAGACTCCCCATGCAATTGTCAAGTCAACAGATGGATTACTATCACTTAGGACTAACAAAGGAACAGTTGATGGTTTTTCACATATAATGTTTGCAACAGGGCGAAGACCAAATACAAAGGTTTGCTGTTTGGGGGTTGAATTTAACTTATATGTTATGTCACAAACCTAATATAATGGCTATATATAATTTTCTTTCATACACGCAGAACTTGGGACTAGAGAATGTTGGAGTAGACTTGGCTGAGAATGGTGCCATTCTGGTATTTTTACTATGCACTTCATTTACTCACTGGAAGTTTTCAAAACATTTTGATTCTATCTCTTTGTTTCCTCTAGGTTGATGAGTATTCTCAGACATCAGTAGATTCCATCTGGGCCGTTGGAGATGTTACAGATAGGTTAAACTTGACTCCTGTTGCACTAATGGAAGGAGGGGCGTTTGCTAAAACTGTCTTTCTTAATGAACCAACAAAGCCCAATTTCAAGTATGTATTTACAGCATTTCAGTGGCAATTTAAATTTTAAAGAGTGATATACAAACTCATTAAATTGGTACAATAATTTAAAGAAGAACATCACAACAAGAGAATGTTCAGAATTTTTCATATTCTAGTCAAGATCCAGCAGCTAAGGTTAACTACAAAGTCATTCTTCTGAGTTTGTCTTTTCATTTCTTGATCAAGATTCAGTAGTTAACTGAATCATCATTTTTCAGAGTTTTAGTTACTTTTATTGTTGATGGTTCATGTTTGATTGCAATTTCATATCTGATCTTTCAATGTGATTTATCACATTTACTTAAGCTGCACTTTCTTATTTTGTTAGCATTTTTGGTTATGCACAAGGTATCAGGATCTTGCTGCACCTTCTGATTTCTGGTTTTGCACATGAGGGAAACTTTAAAGATAAGCAGAAGAAGAATCTCATCATTAATGAAAAATTTACTGAACTTGATAATTGTTTGGGAAAACTAATTACATCAATCAAGCAATAAAAAAGCTTCAGTGGCCTAAGGGCAAAACTTTCAAATATTGTGGTAACCACTTCAAAGGTACCTCATCAGTCATCAGCACTAATGGAGGATGCTATTGGGACTAATAAATCTGTTTAAGGATGTCTTTAAGGGCTTGAAGTCTGTCATCAAGTCTAAGCTGTAAACTTTTGTCACACACATAGGTACACTAATTATCAATTTGAAGTTATTACATATTATGAATTTGTACGTGATGCAGTTATTTTTAAGTCTTATGTAATTGGTTTCCAGCTCGTTATGGAACTGAGTGGTATGTTTCTTGAGCTTGAGATTCAAGGAAAATCGTAACTTGCATATACTGTCAACAAGAAATGATATATATCTCAAAACTCCTCTTTGTTCCTTCAAAAAATCAATGTTTTCCCCTTCAAAACATATGCCAGGGAGAATGATGGGTTCTCTCATATAATAAGCTTACAATTTTTTCCCTATCCTATGGAATCATCCTGGTTGTATCACCTTCATTCTTTTCCTTCTTTTAAGGTTCCCAATCCGAGGATTAATTCGAGTTTGTCTTTTTAATCCATAAGCTTCCCAGAATTTTAATTGAGTGGAACATGTTCCTAGGTAATTCTGGTTGTTTGCAGGAAGATCTAAAGTAACCTTCAAAAGCTGCATAGCTTCCAGTCACTTCTATTTTCAAAATGCGACATACAGTAGGAAGGATAAAATATAATATTGGAGCTCATGGAATGCTCTGGTGCTAGGTTTCTCAGTTTCACCTTAATTTCCAACTATTTATAGTCCTAGTATTGTTGAATGGTTTAATTATGATACTTGCTAACAAAACAAGAAATCTTCATATATGCTTCCCAAGACCTTGGGGCTTCTTTTCCTATTCCTGAGGATTAAGTGCTTCATGTGCATTGCTTATTTGAACGTGAGACTACTTGTGATCTTTAATAACTATCCTTTGAGTTTTGAGTATGCAAAATTTTCACAGGTAATATTTCTTGCGATTTGTGCTCTTTGGTTGACCAACAAAGATGCAATAGTGCATATTAAAGATGGGCCTTTATACAGCTTACATTTAATAATTATATGCCCTGTACATGCTCATATGTACTTCTAGGCTTCAGTCTGTGAATTCAAATTCAATAACATTACAGCTTAAATTATAATAATTATGTGTCCAGTATATGCCCATATGTACTTCTAAGCTCCGGTTTGTGAATTCAAACATTCAGTAAATGCTACACAGAATCTCTGAGGCAGATAAATTTGATGAACTTATCAAACTAATACTTTTGTATTTATAACAGAGCTGTGCCTTCTGCTGTATTTTGTCAACCTCCAATTGGACAAGTTGGTCTAACTGAGGAGCAGGTGAGGCGAACTTTGTACGCACTAATAGTACTCATGAAAGAGCTTTCAAGTTTTACTTCCATATGAACAATTTAACTGATGTAGGCTATCCAAGAGTATGGTGATGTTGATATTTATACCACCAACTTTAGGCCTCTTAAGGCTACCCTCTCTGGTCTGCCTGATCGTGTGTTTATGAAACTCATCGTGTGTGCAAATACAAATAAAGTATTAGGTGCTCACATGTGTGGGGACGATGCACCAGAGATTATACAGGTTAGTGTCCTCTAGTTCAAGTGCATACTTTTCTACTTTCTGGTTGCCCCTGTTTAGCCATCAAAGTTTAGCTTCATATACTTTCAGGGGATTAGTATTGCTATAAAAGCTGGACTAACGAAATGGGATTTTGATTCCACTGTTGGAATTCACCCAACCTCCTCGGAGGAATTTGTGACAATGAGGAACCCAACTCGGAAGATTCGGAAGGATTCAGCTTCAGTTGTGGTCTGTCAGTTATTATAATTGCAGTTTATCGTCCATAACAATGAGCATTTTTAGTTAATCTTATGGTGTGTTTTTTTTTTTGCCACAAGAAGGCAAAAAATGTGGTGTGGATGTTCTAACCATTGTTTCTTCTCAAGGCTGATAATGTTCCTATTGTCATGTTATCTAGGAAATGAGTGGCGAAAGGATAAAATCAGCAGGATAAGTAGTACATCCACATCAAGTAGGTTATTGGAATTTTACTCATTTACTATTTACAAAACATTAATTCCTCTGACGTTCATATAAGTTTTACTTGTACCTTTGCATTTATTTGAGCATAATACAACTTTTGCCAGAATATAATTCTATTCATGGCGTTTCTCAAAAGGATGATTACTCTTTGCATGAACTGGTTGGTTTTGCATATATACAAGTATATGTTTCTTTTGAACTTGCAAAAGTTTTACTCGTAGCACTGCTGCTTCTCTTTTGAGCATGATAAACACTTTTGTTGCCAGAACAATCTGTTATCATATTTCTTGGATGTGTAATTGCTGCATTGATATAATCTGGAAGTGGTAGACTATATATGTTTTAGTGTATATGCTTCACTTGATGAAAGTTTTGGTTACCTGTGCCTTTGCATGAAGTTATTTGTAAGTTTCCTTCCTACATGTTGATTAACATCACTCTATCAGATAGAACCTTCAGATCAAACCTCGAAACAAGATAAAAATACAATAATCTACTTTCCTAAGTAAATGATGCTTTCATTGTATTCACGCAAAATATCATCAATGTTTAGCACATCTTCAAATTTTCTTCCTGCAAAGTTTGAAATGGCTGTCAATACAATTACATAAAGAAGAGTCACATATGGTTGCAAAGTTTGAAATGAGCTTTTCTATAGGATTTCAATTCTTTGTGCTGATAAACATTGATCCAGCAGACCATTTAAAAAGACACTTTTGTGTTGTTTCTCTTGCAGGAGAAACATCTCACTACCAGTAAGGAATCAGGGATCGGTTATACACATGCAGCCTTTACCCAACGGAGATTCTGATGTCTTTTAGGGTATAACCATATACCCATTCCACACAAAAGAAGGAAAATATGTTTTGCTTTTTTTTTTTCTTTAAAATAAATCTGTAGAAACAAAATTCTGGGTTAGGTACTCATCTTCCTGAAGAGAGATTAAGTATTGGGTTTTTTTTGGTGTTTGTCTGTTTTGATCTTTTGATCGCCTAGTAGTTTTATTTGAACATTGTGGAGGTGGATTGTTATCGTCGTCAAATAACCAATAGCATTGGTGTTTATATTTATATCAGATGATAAACCGA
>JBBPFP010000126.1:612116-623274 GCA_037974795.1 Kaempferia galanga | reverse complement strand
GGATTAATCCCCGACAACACCGGCTAACATAATTCTCCTTGTCGGTGGAGACACCTCTATAAAACCTCAATAAGCTCTTGTATTTACTTTGCCTAGGAAAACTACTAATTAGGGGTTAACCAACTCTAATTTTGTCAACCTTAACCAAGCTCCCAAGCCTTGGTTACATAGGCAACCACCTGAAACACCCAGCCTACCAGTCGACTGTTATACTGGTCCCTCATGGAATTCAACCATTACAACTCAACGGCTCGATACCAATCGACTGTTCACGCGAATTGAGCGAGTAAAAATATTTTATTCGCTCTCAGTTGACTAACCACCACCAGTTGACTGGCACCCGAGTACAATCACTCTTGTATTCATCCTCGCCCGCACAAACTCGACCTTGGCTTCAAGCCATCTCTCTCAGTCTCGCGTCCATCAGATGCCTCCTCATCTTTGACACATCGCCTCAAGATGCTTCCCTCAGCCTCATCTTTGTTGTTGGGTCTTCCTTTGCTAGCACAATGTTGACCTTACCTTTTAACCTCCTCCATTGGTCTCACATCCTTGCCTCCCATTCTTCATGTCTCGCGTCCGTCGGATGCCTCGCCATCCTTCACGCTGCCTTCTGGAGCTTCCATCAGCTTTGTCCTTGTTGTCTGATCTTCACCATGCCAAATCACACTTGAACTTCATCCTCGTTGCCAAGAGTCGCGCTTCGGGACTTCACTTGTCAAGCTGCACTTAGACTTACATTGCTAAGGATACACGCTTGGACTTACACCACCAAGCGACACTTATACTTTCTCCATCGCACATGTACACATACACACTCCGTAGCGCATATTAGTATACAATGTAAATCATAACTTAAACCTTTGACCAAATATCAAAACTTAGGGTCACAACGATTGCTCCAACAAAAATTTGTACTCTCGCTGAGAAGTATTATCTTGATGACTTCACTGAATAAGAAATGCATAATTTGAGGTGTCAATGACAACATTATGAGCTCGACGTAGTTTGTCATGAAAATTTTTAGAAAATGTCCACTATCTTAGAATTATGCTGAGAGTTATTTGAAACAAAAAATTTAAGTGACTATAATTTGATCAACAAATTGATCCGTCTAGTTTTAATTTTGCCTGTTTCTACGACAACTATAGAACGTGCATTTTCGACTATGAAGCAAATTAAAATAGTTTATCATAATAGAATGGGATATGATTTTCTGACAGATTCTATAATTATTTACATTGAGAGAGAGTTTGCTTCTAGTATTAATTTAGATTCTATAATTATTGAATATTAATTTTAAAGAATCATGGATCACAACTTCAATAATATGTGTATGTATATATGAATCATCTTTATATCTTTGGAGTTTGGTAGTGAAAGTATGCACAACTTTTATAATTATCCTTTTATCTTTGTCTTTTTGTTACTCTTAGTTGCTACTATGATTCTGCCATGATAATTAATCCACTCACTCATTATTAACTTTAGTTATCTAAGATGTTATATTTGTATGAGGAAGACTTCTCCAACTATCTATGCATTCAAAAAAATTTGTGTAATTTTTCTGTGTTGTTGATGTAAGATAATATACCATACTCTTGATTATGAGTATTTTTTTTAACTATTTCTTTGGTATATTGCAGTTTTTTTGTCCTAAGACATTATGTGAGAGATCCTTTCTCTGAGATGGAGGGTTCATCAAAATATTGAGTTGATTGTCGATTATGGAGGCGAGGGAAATGAAATACAACTTTTACTGCAACTTTTTAAAAGTATTTTTGAGAATTTAACTATAGGATTTCTCAATGATTCTCAAAAAAATATTCTCAAGATGAAAATTTATGATAAAGCATCATTTGGTTATTTTACAAAAGGACCGCAGGAGCCCCTTTTGTTTTTTACACTTTTTTTTATAAAAAATAAAACTAAAAATTATAAATTAAATTAAAAATCCAAATCAATCAATCAACTAATTCAATCACTAATCAAATTAATCGATTTTATATTAATTCAATTTGTTCAATTTTAAAAACAAAATTCCGTCAATTTAGTTCCTCCAAAAAAATATTTAATTAATTTAATTTTAATTTATTTGATTCAATCAGTTTGGTTTTGAACTAATGTTCACCCCTAAACACGTGTGATGTAACATATGGTAAGCTCATCGATACCAAAATATTATCCAATTGGATCACCAACACAGTATCAGCTTCACAGGGTGCTCCACAATAAGAAGATTCCAAGGGATTTCACAAAGAATCAAACTTGTTTCTAAGAAAAGTTGCTTTAGTATTTAAGCAAGATATTTATTCCATTTAAACACGTATGCAGCTCAATCACATTTCCCTTGCTTTGGTAGATCATTTGCCATGATAAGAAAAAAGAATACAGACTTGAATATATTTTTTTTTCTCACCATTCTAGAGTATCATAATCCTACGACAAACTTTGTCATCAAGATAATCCTCAGAAAATATGAAACTATATCAAACATAGGCATGTACACATCAATGAGTTGTTTAACCAATTGCACACTGTGTAACGAGAAACATTGTTATACAATGTAAATCAAAGGGAAATGAGAATTTACCTCTTGGCGATTAAGCACAAAAGAATTGAACATAGTTAGGCTCGGCTCAGCTTACTTTCGTCTGTACTCGAGCCAACAAAGTTAGCAAAACTGAAATGCAACCTTCAACATACAAAAATTAGGATTATAACTTAAGCAGCAACAAGAGCCTCTTGAAAATATCAATATGAAAGAACTTTCATCTAAAGCTTCTTCGAAGTAATTAATGTACTGCAATTGCAAGAACTAGGATCAGGAGGAATTGCAACTAAGACGAGCCAAATTATTATTCTCTCATTAGAATGACTTTACAGAAGCTGGCAGACGTCTGCTCATGGTTGCCAGTAAAAGAAAATAAATAACAGAAGGGAAGGAAATTGGAGAGATGATGTACTTATTTCAACCTTTTCCTCTTTTTTTTTTTTCCTTTTCCATTATCGATGGCCAACGATATGTACAGCTGCTTAAGCAATACTATTACTTACCTACTCAGCAGCTCATCAATTCCTACTTCACTGCAGTAAGGCTTGCAGTCACAATGACAGTTGCTGGTTTTATCATATCATCAGACTTTGGAGCAATGCCAATGCTCAAAGAATTATTTTTACCTTTTGACAAATCAGCGTCACCTATTTCTTCCAATCTCAGAGCATGAGCAAAGTTTTTTGAAAATTGATTGATAAGGATGCTAGGGTTCCTTTGGTCATCCCTCAAAGCTGCTCGAACAGGCCTTGCTGAGTTAGATAACTGATGCTGGAAGGCCTTCCTTTCCTGCATGGCTTTCTCTCTCTCCTCATAAAACTCAAAATCATCAAGAATTGATGCTTCGTATTCGTGCTTCTTAAAAATACTTAGCATCTCTAAACCCTGTTCCAGTTTCACCTGTGTATATTAAAACAAACTAGTCTTACTACTAGAGCAAAATGCATAATTCGTGCAAAAGATAAACAGCTATAGACAATGCTGAAGGAAACCTAGATTAAGATTTAAATATGGAATATCAGAAGATGACTTCAAGCAGAAATTAAGTGTCTACATGACTAGTGTTTTGGAGAATCAAATATTATCCAAGTACAATGTCCTGTCAGATTCATCCAGTCAACTCAAGTTAAAACATCTCAACTGGTATGAACCATGAGCCATTAGACCAGAAACAACGGTGTCAATCTTATTTATTTATATTTTCAATATATCTAGAATTTGTCGATATAAAAAGAACTATGATAGAGTAGATACGCAAGAATAAACCAAAAGGGACAGAGAATCTTGTTCGTATATATTTGTTGATCATTCAAAATTGACTAGTATTCATAATAATGCTAAATCCAATCACCTATGAATAAGTCAGTATATGAGCATATTATAAGACATGAAAACTTTACTTTGTAAAACCAATTATTTTATTCATCCCATTGACCTTTTGAACAACTCAACAAAATTCCCTAAAGTACAATCCAGTTGACCCAGCTGTATCTTCTGAAGTTAATGTTTTGGTAAAAATAACATTGCAATGATTGTGCAAAACATTAGCGAAAGAGGCAAAAAAAATATTTTTTATTTGCTTGGATGGAAATATCAAAGAAAAACAAGAGAGAAAAAGTGGGCATGCTTTTCCTACACAAGGTTTCCTTGTGAACAAAAATTATGTCAACTAACATTTTAAATTGGAAGTATTTGATTTCACCCAAGCAATGCCAATGAGTTACATTACAAGCAATGCGTATTGGAGCAAGCAATACATCAATAAATCAAAACAATACTCTCCATTACTCACTCCCCTTAAGAAACATACTAGATTTCAACTTTCTCTAAATATCTTATGAACCCTGTCTCAGCAGCTTGATCAAACCTTCGCTTGTGTTGAAGAACTCTAATGGAGTATGGACTATAAATATCTACAGTGAAATGCTTGACAACTCCTAACATGTGTTACTATATTTTTGGTCTCAACTACAAGGTATCCTCGCACCATATTGGATGTGACAGCCAGTTCAGTGAGGTTACACCTTCTGAACAGTGCTATTATACAAATTTGAAACCACGACCTTTGGTAGAAAGCCATCAGGAACTCACTCACTTAGCACTAGATCAAACAACTGTTGCTAAAGTGTTGTATTTAATGTATTTAATAAATAGCTTTGCTAAATTTAATACTTTCAAATATACTTTGCACGAATTTTGCTTGATTCGAGTACCTAAAAATTAGAGTCGATGATTGTCTAGCCAAAATAAGAATCTTACCTCTTGGGTGTCTCTGCTGTTGGTGACAGGCTTATGGTCATTATTTTCAAGAGTAATATGTCGAAACAGATTGTTCGAAACATCTTTCACAATATGCCACTTGACAGGGAATTGACCATTCCACTTGTCTTGTTGCCAGTAATCCACGCTTTTTTCAAAATCAACAGGTCCGATCATTTCAGCTACCCCACAGAATTGTGCACTTGCATTTACCTGTTTATGATTGGCAATTTTGAGTAACAAGAATTAGCATTCAGCAAATATACTAAATAAAAATAAGTTATTTGATGGAAAAAGTCACTGCAAGGAGTTAAGCAAGGAGTCACTCCATAATGAAAATATTTAATACAGAAATTTGATAGAGTAAACAGGACATAAGCAAGGAGTTACCGAGAAAAATAAGAAAACTGGGCAAGGATCTTCTTTATTTTTTGCTTCATGGAATGTGAAATCTAACTTTCTGTTGCCATTGGAAGTACTAGCCCAAACACCATATTTGATGCTTTTGTGAACATTATCCTCAGTGTAAGATTTAATTATAAAAAATTTGGCATCCTTGTATTCTGTAACAAAGTCAGGACTATTATATAGATTATGATCAATCCCTCCAGAATTATTATTTGGATTCTCCAACAAAGGAGGCTTTTCAGTCATCTGATTCTTTGTCCTATTTGCCCGTGGCCCTCTATTTCGTTCATTAAGAAAATCAAGAGTGCCATTGCAACTGCACAACAAAGCATTTCCTAATCCTTGCCTCCTACCTTTCTGGACAGCAACAGCTTCTTGATCCTTAATCTCTGAGTTGGGGAAAGATGTACCATATCTGTTACTGTGATATACTCCATGATGATAACCTCTTTCAAGAGAACCCACAGAAGACCCAAAACCATATGAAGATTTCTGTTGCAGTGAACCCTGGAAGTAAAGAGACAATAAAGTGAATATGCCATAAAGAAAATCAGTATCCACGAATAGTTAGAAGAAAACACAATCAGTATCCACGAATAGTTAGAAGAAAACACAACCACTAGGTGCAACATAAATTTAGTTTGAACCAGCTTGAGGCAGAGCATTAGAACATATGTAAATATTGTAGCCATTTTCATATGTTCTAATGCTCTGCCTCAAGCTGGTTGTGTGGTGAATATTCTCCCAATACAAAAATAACTAATATTAACTTGCAAGAATATGTGCAATTAAGCTCAATAACTTTTATCTATCTAGCTGGAAATGAATCAATTATTTTTAACTTATTTATTTAAAAACTAAAAGGCAAAATCAAATAAGAGCAAAAGTTCAACCTGCAATACATGGCACAAGAAATGTGACATAACACAAATAACTGAGATATCATAATATGCTTTCAAACACAATGGTATAACTATATAGTTTCCATCTTATTCAATATGACAGGGAATGATAAAACGCTACCAATCCAAGAGGCATGGTACTTTGTCCAAAAGAGAGAGCAGCAATGGCTTGCGGTGAAGCAGTTGATGATAATAATGGAGTTGCAGACCCTGTCCCTTCTGAGAATCTCAACCAATCTGAGCAGAACCAAACAAGAGTCAAAACATCAGCCCTCAATGCAGATTATTTTTTTTTTAAATATATATATATATATATATCAACAGTAGTACCTCCACCAGAAGAGTAGTATGATAGATGATACCCAGGTGTTGGGGCGAATAGGTTAGCATCGAAATTCAGGGTATCAGCAGGGAATGATCCTTGTTGATCAATTGGCATTGCCCAATTAGCCTGTGAAATTGGAGTTGCAGAAGAGATATTGGTAGGAGATGGCTGTTGGTAGTATGCACCTGAAAACTGGAATTGTTGAGTGGAATAAAGCTGACCATCTCCACCAATAGAAGGGAGTGCAGCCATGACAGGCGAATATGAGCCATACAGCATCTGAGGGCTATAACCGTAACCAGGGTATACCAGTGAAGGATTCTCATTATAGACCCCCTATATAGAAAGAAAGCTTCATTAGAACCAAACAAACAAAACATAGAGATAGGGTCATCATTTGGTAATTCATACTCACAGTTTGACCAACATCCAGGCTTTCAAGATTTAAAAGGTGAGAGTGGCCTTCCCAGCCAATACCTAGGTTCTCATATCCTGAAAAAAAGCATGAAACTATTGAAACTTTTGTGCCTGAATTCAAATTCATAATCAAATAACATGAATTTTGATTGGGGCAAAAATGTTTTTGTATCCAATTTCAATTTCATAGTCAAACACCAAGGAGTTAGATTGGGACAACACAAACACAAACAGGGAAAATACAGATAAAAGTAATTAATAGCAGAAAAGTACTATTGTGCTTCTTAATAGTTAAGGTATTAAGTACCGCATGCATTTGTCTTATTCATCCTCCAGATAAACTAGCATATGCATCATTTTACTATTTAGAATGAAACAAATGTGCACTTCTCATTTAGATCAGAAAACAACATCTGCACAACTATAATGAAGCATAATAAAACAACCAAAAATAATGCAGTAAAGCTTTAAGAATCTAGGAGGTTCAAGTTAGAATCAACTTATCATGATAAACACTCAAAGGTTGATAGTTTAACTAAAACTAACCTCCATAAAAGTATTGTGCTTGAGGAGCAAAGGCAACTTGCGGATACACCATGTTATTGTCATCAATTGCATCAGATGAACCCAAATTCCCTTGCATATCTTTTGTGATATACATGTTACTTGGATTATGTGAAGCATCAAATGGTGTCACTTTCTCATCTTTAATAGATGGCGACTGATAGAAGATTAAAGTTAACCATAGGTAGAAATTGTACATGGACAAAATAAATATTAATGAAGAGGTTACCTGTTTCCTTGCAATGTCAACATTGACCGGCTTCTGTACGATGTTTGACAGTGCCAATGGCTACATCAGTAACTAGAAGTTGTGAATGGAAAGGAATAAGTGCTAATGGAAAAGTTACCTGTTTACTTGAATTATCAACATCAACTGGTTTGTGTTCGGTGTCTGTGGTTGATAATGATAGTGGCTCTATTGAGTCTATTAAAGAAGCAAGACAATATATTAATTACATCTAACATGTTATGGAAGAAGACAAATGCAAACTACTATAATGCACACATGTACGCAATTCAAAAGTAAAAAGAATTGTGCCACAACCACACATGTGTGATAGATATGCATGTAAATACAAGTTGACAAATAGGTAGGCTGTAGATTTCAATGTCTCAAACATCACATATTTCGAAACCAAATTTTGAAGCTACATACAAATTACAAATTAAAGGTGACACTTGTTTAAAACTAAAATTTACTATAGCTTCGTAGATTAATAATGTGGCATCTTCAATGAATACTTATCTAAAAACTACTAAAGGAATTGTGATTTTGAAGTTACATCTTCAGCAGGATTATAAATTTATAGTTAAAGAGCAAGGTTGTGTTCACACTTATAACTAACTTTTCTAACAAAATAACAAGCAAGTTATATATGCACTCCATTTTGGGATGATTAAATAAAATATCTCCACATTTATTTCACTTAATAATTTTGTTAAGCATTCATCATCATATATTGTATGCATGGTATTATGATTACATATTCAGCCTCTATTTTTAAAAATATATATATGTGTGTGTATGCAATATATCAGGCTTTATTCCAATTGCATTGAGCTATGCATCACCCAAGACAACAATAGATTTAAATTTAACAACAAAAAAAATGTGATGTTTCTACATATTGTAAAGTTTATGACTAACCAATGTTTAATTCAGACCGACTCAAATAGGCAGAACCCCTGTCATTTGAAGTAAATAGTACCTAACAATCTCAAGATAATGCATAACACTCTTGATCAGAAGACACGTGTTTATAAATAAAGAATGCAATTTATCCTAAATATTATTACTAGAGACCCAGTGAAACAAGGGTTTGGTGCCTAGTAAATATTTTTAAAATTTCCTAGTTCTTTCCTTCTAATAAGTCTGAATGACAAACTCAATCCATAAGTAAAAAAACTTTCATGGCCTGTTCCAGAGTTAAGAATTCAATATTTAGCATGCAATTATATGATATTTTATGGACCACAAAATTATACAGCTCATTGATTATTTATCCAAAATATTTTCAAATTAATCAAATTGTGTCTCTCAGTATTACGCATATTTTATTATATCAATACCAACAATGACGGACATTATTTAATATCTATACTGTTGTCCATCGGAACAAGTAGGCAAGCCATTATCCCATAAAATCGTTGCCCTTGCGTTTCAGCCTCTCTAACAGGTCAAACAACAAAGACTCACATGATTCGTTGCAAACTGTTCTGCCTCAAATAGTTACTGACACGTGGAATTCAAACTGAAGATTGATTGTCTACATAATCTCCAGAATTATGCAAATAAATTGAGGGCGTGTATCATAGACGATGAGTAAAACAGATTCTTCACACCAGAACCATGTATCCAAGTCATAGCATCACCAAAACCCTATCACGGTCACAGATACTATTCTTCCAATTAATCTCATAAATCTAAAATACAAAGCAAAACTTAAACAAATAATACGAGCATTCAAAGGGAGATCTACGAAAACTCCCAAAAAGGCAAACCGGACCACTCGGCAATAAAATCCACCGAGTTACCCAAATCCTCAGATCGAACTATAGCAATAGCAAACAAAATAAAATCAGAATACAGAAACACAAAAAGGAAATCGTTTCCCACATAGTTTAAACCGCAATACACAAACCGAACCCCAAAAGCAGCAATCTTTCAGAATCAACCATGCAAAAGATGCAAATTTAACGGACGTGAAGAACCGGAAACCCATGAATCTGGTGAAAGAATAGGAGCTACCAACACGATCCGGCACCTGTTGCGTCGCCGCCATATCAAACCTCGATCTCCAGGCTGGACTCCTTCGTCGATCCCTTCGCTTACGATCTCGTCCCAGGACCAGCGGGGAGAGGGTTTTGACACGATGGAAGCGGATGAATCCAATAAGCGTTTTTTATTGGGAGAAAGAATGGTGAAGGAATCAGACAGTTATATTTATCTTATTTCGGCATAATATTTAAAATGACACCTAAAGTTTAACAATATTTTAAATATTTTATTAATGTAAAAAATGCTCTTAAATTTTTATTTAAAACTATTTATTATTAATGGATAAAAGCATTTTAATAATAAAATAAGAATCTCAAGAGATATTTTAGTATTGGTAAAATTTAAGTGGTTTTTTAAAAAATATCTTCCTTAATAGTAGTAAAAGATAAGGATAATTGACCCAATTGATATATTTTATGTTCAAAAATTATATTTTTGAGATTATAATGACTCTAACAAATCTATAATTTTGATTTGTAAACTGATTTAAAATCTATCAACGACTGATTTAATTCATCCTGTAATATTTTTTAAATTTCTTCAAAATACTTACGCCGCACCTGCACGTGTTTTTATTTTTTTTATTTAATTTTAAAAGTCAATATTTATTTAAATATAAAATCTAAATATATTACTATACCAGTAAACAACTAAATTTATTTATTTTTTATTTTTTTAACTTAATAATATAATTCAGGAAGCTTGAACCCTAAGCTAAAATTTTAAAATTTTATTATTTGAATACTATAACCAGTTAAAAGAAAGCTCAAACCTTAAGGGTAAAAAACATGGAAAAGAAAATTAATATGTTATTTATAGAGTTTAAACTTCCTAATTAAATTACAATTTAAGTTTAAAAAAATTAAAAATGAATAAATTTTAAACATTTAAATATAATCGGATGATCCTGTCTGAACCCGACCGAATGAACAGCTGGGAGCATAGCTGAGTTGTCGAGCTGGAGAAGACTGAGCTGGCACAATATGAGCTGAGGTGGAGGCTGGGTGAGCTGGAACTAAGCTGGGTGCAATGTCCGGGCGACCGAGGGTCACGTCTATCCATCCATCCATCCGTTGCTTGAAAGCAATCGCGCAGACTAACAGAGCGTTAGCTACCAAACAAGGGATGTGGTCCTCTTGTTTGATACTCTGACACTCATGTCAATAACAATTCCAACCGAATGAACGATAAAAGAACTGCACGAGGTATCTAGGAATGCGTCTATTCAGGGAAAGGTTTTTTAAAGAACTTACCTGTCACGAGTACCGAGGACCCCTATGTATAGCGGGCTCTCATCATCTGACACGTGCGGTGGCGTGTCTCAACCAATGACGAGCCGCTACGTGTGACACCGACCAATGGTGGCCTGCCACATAGGCTCTGATGCCTCGCTACATCGGGTGCGTCTCCTCAGTACACGCGTCAGAAATCTGCAGTACGTTCCGTATGCT
>JBBPFP010000126.1:551587-569556 GCA_037974795.1 Kaempferia galanga | reverse complement strand
TTCTTTAAAGCAAACTATATTGAATTGTTTTTTCTAACAATATTAAGTTGTTCAATAATTTAGAATTTATATAACATTAATATACAACTTATTTTTAAATTATACTCAATAAGCATATTTATCTAATAATTACTATATATAAATTAAAAAATACCGAAACGGTATCGGCACGACACGATAGGATACCGAAACCGTATCGTTCCGGTCTGGGACCGAAACATTGGCACGGGTCGAAATTTTAAACCTTGATCAAACTATTTTGAGAATAATAATTGTTATAAGCTTATGTGTGTCAAACAGATGGTCATGATTTTGATATTAGAATGAACCCTGATGTATTTCTTGATTTTTTAGATGATATTAAAAAATTTTCTAAAAATATAATTTGTCTTACACTGAACAAGTGTGATTTGTCACACACTTAGTGGATCCACTTAAAATTAGTAGCGATGTGTCCACGTCATTAGGACCCATACGCAAACCTAAAAAATATTGGGATGTCTCATACACATGGATGACCGGTCTGAGTTAGAAACAGCACTAAAGGGGGAACAATTCAGTTCTGCATAAGTGCATATAAAACTGATTCTTAAATTCTTCTAAAAAAACTATTTCATTTCTACACCTGTAGGTTGGTAATAAAGGACTACCCTATCCATCTCGATTAGGCATCAATTTTCTCTTGTTTCTAAATGCAGGTACTTGTTCAATACAATAACTTATATGAGTACTTGATGATAGCAGACGCTCATCTAGATATTGTCCTTCTGTACTCCCTGGTGAGCCTTATAATTTTTTCCTTGAATATTACTTGCTTTGTGATTTATCTTGCTTAGGCTAAGTATGATATATATTCTACAGTTCGTTTCTGGGACTTGAGATAAAGTTGAGACAAACAAGATGGGAATTATTTTTCTCATATGACATGCCATCTAAAAGCTGACTTTGCAAGTTCCCTTGGACACGATATTACTTTTCTCCAATATTTGTATTTAGTTGGCAACCAAGTAAATCAATTTTTTCTTTAAGTTCCTCCCATCGGCATATTCCTATTATTCTGCATGTCCAGCATTTATCATTGTATATACAATAAGAAATGAACTTTGTTCTTCTAACATTCACAATGTTACTGGCACATTGCATTTTTTGTTTGCCTCTGATTATTAATAGCTTCCTAATTGCTTTGCTTCTCACGAGACCAAAACTTCAGCACATGTAACTAACAAATATTCAAATTAGTGTCCCCAAAACTTTATATGGATCTCCTTTTATGTGTCTCCACTATAGCAGCCTCCGTGTATTCAAATTAGTATTCTTTTCCCCGTCCTAGATTTCCATCTTCAAGAGTTAATTTATTGCTTTTATTTTGGTCAAATGCATGGTTTAAAATCTCGAGTTTTGCTATGGTTTCGGTCCTAGATCGGAATGATACCGAAACTGTATCGTGCTGTATTGACATATTTCGGTTTTTTTTTTAATATAAAATATATTAATTAAAAAAATAATCTAAATATTTAAAAATAAAATATATAAAAAATAAAATATATTTTTTAAAAAATATATATATAATTAATGGAATTATTTTATTAGGCTTTAATTAAGGCTATTTAAATTATCTCAATGATAATTGGGAGTTGATTAAAACTATTAACCTAAGTTTTATGAAAGCCTAAGTTTAAGCCTCCATGTTCCTCACCATTGTGAGCATGCTGGCCCGCACGATGCATTTGGAGGTGTCGCTGGGTCTGTTCGACCAGTCCGAACGCACCGTAGGGCCAGCACGACATGAGACATCGTTGGGTTCTTGTGACACGTCTGGAGCCATCATCGGGTTTGCGCGACACCTCCGGATACGTATGCAATGATTGGTGGGGAGATAAAGCGTGCACATGGGCAGTTTAGAAGAACTAGATTTAGTTTCTTTTACTGCTTTATCTTATACCAAACCCTAACTTATCCCTCTCTCACCTGATAAATCTCTCATGCCTTGTGCGAAACCTCGAGCCTACTCTCACACAGATAGGCTGCTGATGGATTAGTGGATGGTGGCAGTTTGTTGTGTTTTCTTCTCCTCTTCAAGGTAGTGTCGCC
The DNA here is from genome assembly GCA_037974795.1 of Kaempferia galanga. Classification (NCBI taxonomy): domain Eukaryota; kingdom Viridiplantae; phylum Streptophyta; class Magnoliopsida; order Zingiberales; family Zingiberaceae; genus Kaempferia; species Kaempferia galanga. The sequence goes on along the minus strand of JBBPFP010000126.1, from coordinate 567,465 downwards.
ATCTTCTCATCTTCACTATTTCTCTATCTACTTCTTTTTGCATTGCTGTTGTCTATTTAAATATATAAGAATTTCTATAAGATTGAGTTATCTAAAAGCATATATAAGAGGCTCATTAAAGATCGACCATTTTCTAAATAAAATTTATCCTTCCCTTGTTCTCTCTAACTTCTTTCTCCAGTCACACTAGATCATTTGATTGAGCAATGTGATTTTAACACTATAAGTGTTTAGATTCCTCTTGTTTAATTTGCCTAGGAGTGTTATCATTTCTCTATGTGAATATAAAAATTGTCTCTTATTGAGGTAGTGATATCATCATATTCATGTTAGTATTTGTAATTTGGAATATGACATTTCCACTGTTTTCTTCCAGCTGTTTATGTTCATTAATCAGTTTATTGTTTTTTCCTATATCAGAACAACTATCTATCCATCATGCTGGATGGCATTCTGAAGAGATCTCATCAGGATAAGTTTGATGAAATTGAGCTGGACATTCTTCAGTCTATTCTTGTCAAAATTATCAATCACCTTGATAGATTGGAAGACATGCTTGCTTTGGTAATCTATCCACCTGAAACTTATTTTTTCTATTTTGCTTCCTTTTTCTAGTGCTAGGAGTTATGAACTATTGAACTGCCTTTTGTTTGGTTATTACCTTATTCCTATTGGATTTGGTGATTGTCTGATCGTCTTGAATCAATCCTTGCTTTCTCAATTGGTTATAGATCAGCTAGTGATATAGATGGTTATTCAAGAACAGTGATTTTCTAATTTTATAGTCTTTTGTTATCTTTGTCCATTTGGATTAGGGGCTATAGAATTTCGCAAGTCCTTGTCTTTTCCAATTCTTGTTACATAATTTGCTTAGTTTTGCTTCTTAGTCTTTGTTGTAATACTAACACTTACATTGGGTCAACTCCTCTATTTTTTTACATTTGAAGGAACATTTCATGGCAATTCTTGATCGTTTATATGGAAGTTGGCGGAATACTGTGTATATGAATATACTTCATAAAGGTACTAGGTGAGTCATCCTTACTCTTTTTTGCTGATCTGTTTTCTACTCGAAAAGTTTCAAGATTATGTTTTTGGGTGCAACTTCCTGCAGGTGATTCTTCAAATATTTCCCTAACAGATGCCTTGCCTATCTTCAAATAGAGTGGAAATTGTCTAACTCATCCCTAGTGTGATGTCCTTCTATTCCACCCTATTCTAGATCTATATCTTTGTTCTGCTATCTGATCAAATCAGCATTAATGGAACATATATGCTAATGCAACCTAGGGACGTAACTGGGCTTGATTGGTCTAGTCAAAAATTTTTATTCTTTGACTTGACCTGACCTGAGAGTTGATTTGTGTTTTGGACTTAAAAAACTTGAACCCATGCAGGAAAAAACTTGAACCGAGAAAATAGTTTGGTTTGTTCTGCATTAATCAGTTATTTAAAATTATTTTTATGGGGGTTTTAAATATCTTAATATATACTATAGAGATAAATATATGTGATTACAAACATACATATAAATCTGATCCCAATCTTGAATAATGAAGACCACAAATTTTAAAGCCAGACCAGTAACTTGTAAAACCAAAGAAATAGGATTAGTTCGGGTTAATTTTCCATTTCTATTGCAAATGTTAGGATTTGTCCCTTCCTCAATTTAGTTGCCTTAAACGGTAGGTATGCCACTCACTCCACCTTCTAGCATTTTGATTTGTCAAACTACCCTCTTCTTTAGCATTTATAACTGTGCACTTTATTCTCCATTCCAAGAACTATATTTAATCCATTTTATTATTTTTAGAAAACGGATGGGACTGGGGGTGGAGGGATTGAGTTTATAAGATATAGGGATATTTTAAAAATATTAAAACTACATGGTACATTTTGCAGAAGCGGTTAATGTGGGGAAAATGACATTTTGCTAATATTCGAATATCTATAGTGTGTTAATTAAAAAAATTCCATAACTCAATCTGATAAGTGTAAATGAAAAATGAAAATATTTAAATGTGGATATTAATAGTCTGATAGAATTGTACTTGTTTTTGTCTACTATATTTTGATATGCTTGGTCTCTGTTAGACAGGGATATGTATTTACGTATTCAAACACGCTGGATTATTAAGTAGGAACTTGGGGATCAAGGAATCTGACATGGTGTCTCCAGAGTTTGAGTAACACAAATATGAGTGTTTTGTTGATAGATCTTTCCTAAAAGTTATATGTAATAAAGTCCTTCGAAAGCATATTTGGAAGATTACTTATCAAAAGCTAAAGTGTTTGAAAAGTGTACTTTAGCTCAGAAACTTTTTTGGGTGCATTTTAAATGCCTATGCAAAGCCAAAATGCTCTAATTCCATTTGTAAATACAAAACTGTCGTTCTAGATACTGTTTCATATTATAAATTATTTTTGACACTTTTGTTTTGTTTTGTTTTGTTTTTTTTTGCCTTGTTGTGGTGGAAACTTTGGCGTAATTTGATTATATCATCCGTAGAAGAAAAATTGAAAAGAACCTTCTAAAGTGTGATTACATGGCGAAGGAGAAAACCATCCATGACTTTGCTGATGCAAGAGGATCTAGATAAATTGTTAGAAACAATAAAAGAATATTTAAACCGTCGTGGTTCAGCTAAAGGATGTCTTACATATAGCCTGATGTTGGAAAGCAAATTCTGTGGACAGATAGAACATTTCCTTGCTGCTTCTTGTTATGGCTATTCTCTTATCAATTAAAGGCGTTTTTTTAAAATTAGTGATTATTTGTTGCAGAGCTGGTTGTATTGGTAATCCTCGCACAATACAATTTCTTTTTGAAGTATCTCAAGTCCTTCATGAGAGCATTGATATCTCAAATATGAATGATGAGAATAAGCAAAAAGCAGATCTGATATCTAAATTTGTTGGCATGGTAAATATATCTGATTTGACTTTAATGTTCCCTGCAGATAAAACTGCTAGCTCTTGCGCAGTTTGTTGCTTTCTTTGTTGTTTACTACAAAGATTGAATCAACTGTTCCTAGTGCAATTTATTGTTTCCTGAAACTAGCCAGTAATGATCAGGCTAGTTTCCTTCAAATTTATAGGTCAATTTCGGAGCTGATTTAGAACGCCATTTGTCATTTCTATGTGATTCCCGTGCAGCTTTTGGAAATATTGAGGAAGTTAAGGTTAGTCTGTATGCCATGGGTGATATTAATTCTATATTTCATTTCTCAGTTCTTGATAAATGCTTCTCTGCTAAACTACATTTTGCTATTCTAAATCTTAAGATAAAAAAATTGTTGTAGTTAAATAAATTATGTTCTAGCAACTGTTAGCAGGTCCTACTAACTTTTTGCTAGTAATTTCTCTTCATTTAAAATCCCTATGAAAATAGGCACCGTTAAAAACCCTAAAAGACATTAAGAAGGAACACTGACTTTTTTTAGCTCCCAATACCAACTATTCAAATTTGATGGAATCAAGCTCCCAGTAAGTACCAACTATTCAAATTTGATGGTTATGCAAAGATAAATAGCATGTAATATTTCTAGATATTTTATGTTTACTCTGACATGTTCACAGTGAAATCGTACACAATGTTGTTAATTTGTCCAAAAAAAGTTTTTAAATATAACTCCGGCTGTTCTTATTGTTCATTTAGATATTTATACTTGGAACCATAGTTTGAAGTGACAAGTCGTGTTAGTTGGCATAGGCGAACATTATTGTTCGTAATTGGCATGTGAAACGATGAACATGAGGAGAGGAAAAAGTTATTGAAGAGAGGGTGTGGTCGCAATAGTGAGTGTATCAATTATTGCAAGCGATGGCATGGCAAGCGCTTTGGGCAGTAGTTGTTGTAGGTGGCGACTGCAAATGGTAACACAATAGGTAGTTTGGACGGCGGTCAATAGGTGACTGTCGGACAATGACTACGAGATGAATGAGATTGGGAAGGGATGATGTGATCGGGAAGGAACAAAAAAACTAATTAATTTCTAACCTTATAAAATTACAACAATTCTAATTAAATAATGAGACTATCTTGTATATAAACTTAGTTTAATTTTAATTAGTTTATTTGATGAGATTTATTTAATTTTAAACCACTAAATATTAATTTCATTTATCTTAATTAATTATCTAAAAAAATTCAAAAAATAATTTGAAATATAAAAATTTAAATAGGATAGACTTTAGTATCTAACATGGTGAAAGTTTTTCTTATATGCTAACTTTTGTAATATCTAAAAAGATGGAGATTATGTAAAGGAGGCAATAAGAAATCTATAATTTGATGAAATAGAGTTTGAGTTTTTTTTTTCTCTCTTTTTAGTTTTGTTCAACCACTACCTATGGTTCACACGACACTTTAATTAAATTTTTATTTAGACAAGAATATTTTTTAAAAATAAACTCTAATTTCAAATTTAAATATGATTTATCAAAAAAAAATCTTAGAAATCTGGAAAATTTCAAACTTGATTTAATCAAGTTTTATATATTTAATTTTTAAAAAATTCATAATTGTAAAATTAGTAAATTTAATTATAAAATTTAGAATCTATTTTAAGCCTAAAATATAATCTTTTTGGTGTCAAATTTTTTAAAAATTTAAATTTCTTTTTTTTTTGTCCACTCTAATAATTATAATTATATAGAACAAACAAAGCCAAAGAAAAATTAAGTGATAGGATTTTGATTTATTTCACTACATCCAGTAGTTTCCTTTAGGGTTTTATGATACAAAATATCAACAAATGTTATTTAATACATTAAGTTTTTATCAAACGCTAATAAATAAATTTAACATAATTACATAAAGTCATAAAAATATTTGTTCATTTTACAGAAAATTATATAAGATGAAGTTTAACTCTGAAACTGTTTCAGTTTTACAAAATTTGAAATCAAAGGATGCTCAAGTATATGGAGGACTAGAAAATGGTTTTTTTTTTTCTCATTCCAACATTTCATTGCTAAAGTTGAATAAATTACACGTGGAGATTATTATAATAATTAATAAAAATTAAAGCTAAATAGTTACAAACATTTTTAATTCTAAAAATTAAGGTGATCAAATTAATTGATAAAAAAATAAATAGGAACTAAACATGTATCAATAATTAATTAAAGTAAAAAAATTAATTAAAGAATTACAACTTATATGTAAAATTAATCATGTTATTATTACTAATTCAATTAACGGAGTATTCAAATTGTATTGGCATGGCACGAGACAGCAACAAAATCATATCGTTCTAGATATTGAAACTTCACACAGCTCGGGATTTCTTGCTTTACCTACAATTGGAGTATCCATGCATTTGACTGTTAATCTGCATTTTGTGTATGCAACATTGAGGTTATTATTTTTTTCTCCTCTAGTTATGTTCCTAATTTCCTTTGGTAGTTTCTTTTATAGAGTATTCTTGTTCACTCAAGCAACAATCTGGGAATCAAATTTTTCCGAGACAAACCAAAGTTTCTTAGTTTTCTAAAGTCCTGCCTGGCTTTCAATGATGTTACACTCCCATCAGTTTCTGACAGAATTAGGCGGATGAATCTTTATCTGGAGTCTGCTGAGGTGACTACTTGGACAAATACCATGTTGATTGTAGGCTTCACAAATACTAATTGACTTATCTTCCTTTTCTTTGTTTTGCAGATTGCATTGTTTGGGGGCCTCATATCACATTCAGAAGGATTTATTATTTCCGTTATCAGTTGCTTAAAATGTTTGGATGTGGCAGAAGGTTTAGATGCTGATATTTGACCTTTTCTTTAGCATTCGTTTCCTACTATATCAGAGCTCTTAAGACTCTGTTCCTCCAATTACTCTAAACAAAGAAACCCTTTATAAGATAACATTTCCTTTAAGTGGTGGAAATTAATCAACATTTATAAAGATGTGTGATGATATTGAAATACAAGTGTAATTGCAAAAACCACTTGGAACTTGTTTCAATAGAGATGGAGGTGAGAATTCAAATACCCGTGGAAGTAATTTAACAAGAATATAACCAATCCACAAGGGAATCTTCTTTATCTCATTGTGGATTGAAAAATCTTTTATTGCATATTTGAGGACAGTTCCTTTTCTTTCTATTAATGAAAAAACATATGAAGTTGAATAATGGAAGCTGTTAATTAACTGTAACTATTCCTTTTTACAAGGATGAAACTTGTTTCTTCTAATTGTAAATCTAATTTTGGTGTTGAGTTTATGTTAAGGAGTATCCCACGCCACATGAGGTGACAGAAGATGATTTCCTGTAGAAATTCCTCTAGAATTAATGAATCCTAAATAATTATCATACATTTGGAGATACTTTTGTGCTCAATGTTGTTTTTTTTACTTGGCTTTTAAAAGCAACTGTGCTTCTTGTGCTAATATGTCCCTGCCATTTTGTTCTCTCTTTTCTTTGCATCTTCCATGCTTTTTTTTAACTAACCTAATGTATATATTGGTCTGAAGGTTCTGGCATCTCAATTGATGAAGATCAAATATGTTCCTTGACATGCAAAGTATGCAGTTTGTTACTTATCTTACCAGGTATTTCTTCTCTTTTCCTTGCCTCCTGATTATTAAATCTGTAAGATCCCAATTACGTTAGTATTTGAAGATTCATGGAAGGAGTTACTGATTAAAAGGTTTTGTACTGAATGAAATGCTTAACTTCAATACTTCATTGAAATCCATGCTGAAATCTGTGGCAATTGAAATTCGTTGAAGTCCTGGCAATGGACGCGCGAATTTCATTTCCATAGTTGATATTGCCAATATCGAACCTCTTGGTTTAGTCCGAGCTCTCACTACTCAGCATGGTTTAATAATTATTTTTCATCATTGTAAATGTACTACTTTTCTCTTCTTCTTGTAAGGGTTAGGCAAGAAAATAAGATATTTGGAATAATGGAGCTCTGAATACCTACACTGATTCTACTTTCTTACCCTTTCTTCTGTATCTCAGTGTCAATCACTCTTATAATGACTGTTATCAGTCTTAGATAGATAAACAAAGGTTTGAAAAACCATTTTGTGCCAGTGGGAAAAGCTTATTGTTTTGCCAGCCGATTGGCATGTGAAACCTACTCGAAACTGGGATATGCAATGAGGGTTTTGGATGATTCATAAGTGATTCTACTTGCGATGATGACTTTTGTGAGAAACCATGAGCAAGAAGGCTAGTTTTTCTTTGATGAGGTAAGCCAATTCCTTGTTCTTCTCCACTTTCCTCTAGATTTTCTTCCTCCTCATCCTCTCGAAGATTCCTTCCTCAACGCTTTTGATACTGTGTCAGCATGCCAGACATAGCACTGGTTTATCGTTCCAACTAAGAATAAAAAAGGCCAGGATTGGAGTGATATTCCATACCTTCAGATAAACTATTGTTTACTCATGGCATTGAATGAACACTGAGAAGGATCTTTTAAATTGCATTTGCATGGAAAAATATTTTTCCAACAAAGTCATGTGTTCTTCCTCATAGTAGCTGTCTTGCAAAAATTAATGGTGATAAGCTATGCCTTTTTACTCGCTTTTATACAAATAGGTTTAATAGCTTGATCGAATTATATCTTACCAATAATACTTCTATAGGTACTCATGAAGTCTCATACCCAATATTTTTAACAATGATAAATGATTTTAGAAAGTAGTGTTAATTACAAAGTTGAGAACTTGATATCTTATTGTTGTGTCAAATAAGATCATGTGATGTGGGAATAGTTACCCACTAATAAGCACCCATTGAACTTCCACAAACTAATGTTAATTTGATTATCCTGTAGAGAGAGCTAAATAAGTTGTGGGGTATAAATGACAAACAAATATAGGCTGACTGAGGTCCCATGAAACTTTATGATTGCACCCAAATAAATTCAACCCATGTGAAAGTAGACCCAAAGAGTTGCAAGAATAGGTTGAAGCACAAGGAGACAGTTAGAATCACATAGCATGAATTACAATTTAATGTTGTGAAGATTGTAATATTGTATAGTATGAACTGAAACTATAAGGTATGGATTAAAATCCCAAGGGTCATATAATTGTTATATTAGTTAAAATGTGAAATAGGATATATTTATTATTGTTATATATTTATTGATTTTTAATATGTGTTTTCGCAGTGTTATAGTGATATTAATGATATGCATAATTGTGTGTGTTTATTATTGATTAAGAATTTATAATTGTAAACTTGAGTGTATAATTATATTTATAATGATATTTTAATGTTCACTGCTTATGCCCCAACCCTTTATCACCAAAGCCAGTTTTTAATACTCAGATATTCACCGAAGAATAGCTTATGTTTTTTTGAACATTGAGACCTATTGTTAGCTCCATATTGTCGAGATGTGAGATAATGCTTTTCCCTAAAGAGCTAAGAAGAGTTTGAATGCTCCTGAACCATTGAATTTGATATTAGTTCTGATTGTACGTTGGGTTTAGGGTTGGTAGGTAGAATGCCATCATGGATGAGAAGACGATGAGCAGAAATATCATATTTTTAGGTTGTATGCAAACTATTTGGGGTCTTTGCTGAGGAGGAGAACAAAAAAAGGGAAAAGCTGGGCTTTACTCAAGAAGCAGGGGTTGGTCTCTATTGCATGTCTTCCACACATCACGTGGATTCATTGGAATCAGTCTTCCGCATTATGTGTAATTGGAGAAATTGGCTTTCCTCGAGTGCAGGGGAGGGTGAATCAAGTAGACCTGGTCTTCCATGAACGAAATGTAAGAGGGATTCAATCTAGGAGATACTCTGATCTTCAGCAAGAATTGGGGGAGGGCTCTTCACGACTTGGCAATGAAATGTGGTTGGAAAACACAGAGAAAACACATACACTCAGGAGGGAATGGATTGGAAAGGTAAGGAAGGTTGTGGTAGCATAAGATGGGATGGATGAGATAGACTTAGAGCCAAGTTTGTTGGATTTTTTAGTGGCAAGTAGCATACCATTGGCAACTGTCCTACCAAGTATCCACATCCCTATTTATGTTAGCATTATATTCCTGTCCTAGTAAACAGACACATCAATGCAATTTCAGCATTCATGTCTGATGTTATTGTTCAACGCACTTAGTGGCTGCCTATTCGATACTTGTCAATTAACTTGTGTAATTTGAAGAGTTGGGTCAGTTAACGTGTGAGGTGCAAGAAGTAAACAAAAACAAAAGAAATTGTTAGTCAAGATAATATAGATCGAATTTATTAGTTTGAATATAATTACTGGCATAGCCTTGCATAGATGTCCAAGGAGGATAAATCTCATATATGTAGGTCCCAAATACCTAGGACAAACAGGATCATGAGTAACCAATTTGAAAGGGGTAAAAAGTATACTGAAAATGGAAATCTGAATAACAGTTTAGGTTAAGGTGTCATTTATGTTTAACCTTAAAAAAGAAATTGAATTTGTACATTTTTTATCATTTAATGTTCCTTAGTTATGCAGGCAACCATGAAGATAGGTCGATGTATTTGGTACAAGATGTTATTACAACTTTCAGATGTCAGTCTTTGTAAGTCTTTTATAATTCTGACTTCTTTTTTATCTTACAATATGCTCAATTGGATTTCCTATCATGTGAACCACTTTAGGGTGTCACCAAGAACTAAAGTTCAGATATTTTGTGCAATTATATCCCTATCAGCAAGTTTATCTCAAAAGAAGCTTCTGTACTATGCAATAAACACTGAGGTATTTCCATTTAATCTATTTTGATTATGAAAATATGCTTTGGAATATATACAAAGGTTTTGTTTTTTTCCTGTAAATTACGATGCTTTGTTGTTTGCAGTGTCATAAAATGCATTTTGTCACAATTCCCAGGGGCTAGGGTTTCTTTCTATCTCTACAGGAAATAGTTCCAACAGTGTTTTGTTGTTAAAACAAGCATTCCAGTTGCTGTTTGTAAAGTGCTGGAACATTAGGTGCAGAGTGTACTTGAGCCCTTAAAAATACAAGGATCAACATTAACAAAAATTTTCACTTACGAGGTTCTCTTCACTTTTACATTCCTAAGATTGTTTACAGAATATCATGGCCAATTAGCCAATAGATCCTGTAGCTTTGCACTCACTGAGGATAGAATAGCATATCTAATGTTGACCAGATGGCATTCTTCTTTCAGAGCTTCTTAACAATGATTCAATTTATTGAGTAGTTAATTTGAAATGCATTCTGGGTGACTTGTTGACAGTGATGATACCAAAACAAAGATGAATGGAAGAAAAAGAATCATGCAACTCTTGTAGTTTTATCTCGTCTTAAAGTTAATCTGCCAACCACTTAACCACATTTTAAAAACTTGCAGTTATGAAAAGGATCAATTCATATTTGTATCCTCAATAATACCAGTTCCCTTTCATGCATGGATGAGTTTATTTCAGTTGATTGGTTAAAATTTAACATGTAAATTACTGCGGTATTATTTTTTGACATATGCAAGATTTGAAACTTGGATCTCCTTGTCGGTACCAAGTTGATTGCATGGATTAAAGTGCTAAGCTGTGCTGGTTAGCACCATTGTTGTTTTGCCTGTTGATCAACACATGAAATGATTTCAATACCAACATTGGGGCTTCACCCGTTAGCGGTTAGCCTTGCTTCAATGATTGCACATGATATCCTCGAGTGACAATGACATGCTTGTCAGAAATAGAGAGACAAGAAGGAGAGAGACTAGGGGAGAGATTGAAGCAAGAGAAGGGTTACTAGAAAAGAGGAGTGAAGGGAATCAGGTTTAATGGTGGACGATGCATGCGACAAGCAGCTGGTGACGAGTAAGGTAAAGGAAAGAGGAAAACCCTAACCTTTAAAATGTTCCACTAATCTAATTACACGATTGAACCTTCACTCACTATCCTGTATATAAATTTGGATCAATCTTAAAGTAGCCAAAATAACCAAATTGAGCCCATGTGAACCCACTTGATCCTAATCAGCATGTCTACTCAATGTGCTCCACCAAGACTGATTTTCACTCGACCTTAAAACCTAAAATATTAGTTTAGTTCAACTTAATTAGTCATCTAAAATTTCAAAAACTAATTTAAGTTGCAACTAATTCAAATAGGATAAAATTTGATATATGACTTCTTCATGTTCTAACTTTCGTGACGTTAGGAGTGCGGGTAAGCAATATGAAAACTAGAGTTCAACGAGATCATGTTGAACTTCTTTTCCACCTCCACGTCTTTTCTTAGCTTTGTTCTGGACGTTGAGAAGTAGCTAGGGTTTAGCAGGACACTTTGATTAATTGAAATTGTATTTAATTAAGTGGGGAATATAATTTATTTATTCTTCTTTCACTTTTGTAATTAATTTTATTAGAATATCATTGAAAATACAGGAAGATTGTAATAGGTGTATTTTTTTTTAAACCTCTATTTAGTTCAATTTGAAGGTATACAAAAAATTTAAATTCGAATTTAATTTATCAGAAAAATCTTGAATTTGAAATTTTCAAAATTGATTGAGTTGAGTCCAAGTCAAGGTTTTTATTTTTTATTTTTTTTATAGATTTTATATTTATAAAATTAAATAAAATTTAGTTACAAAATTGAAAATCTAATTTAAACCCAAAATATAATATTTTACATCTCCAAAATCTAAAAAAGCTTGGATTTCTATATTTTGAACTCTCATAATTGCACTTACATGTAAAAAAGAAAACCAAATTAAAAATAAATGATGAAAATTTGAATTATTTTAGTTTTATGAAACAAAATAAAAGAAACAAAGTGATATTTAATGCTCAAAGTTTTTATCATGAGCAAATTTGAAATCACAATTATGCAAATCCATAAAAATGTACATTCATTTTAAAAGATAAATTGTGGCGATTAATCAAGCTCAATTAGTAAACAAACTAAAAGGGAATATTATCAAACTAAGAGTTTATGGATTATCCCGAACTTAGTTAAATTAATCATGTTATCATTAATAATTAATTAAATAAATATTAAAACCATACTAACATAGTTTTATAGAGACCGAAACTAGACTTGCAACTAAGGGATGCGGGGCCGCCCGCCGCGAGTGCTTACCGATTTACCATAGTGGTTGGTGGGAATCTTTGGTGGGGTCTGGCTTGCCACCCCCAAAGATTGTCAATGAGGCTAACTGGGTTTATGGTTTTTTTTTTATAGAGACCGAAACTATCATTTCAATCAAAATCGAAATCTCAGACATGACTTGAGATTTTAAACTTGGGTTGGTTGGTTAACCCTTTATCTCAAATCTCTCTTGATCTTTTGGGATGTGTTTAGCAATCAGCTTGGTGGAACAACCTAGTGTAGTACTAATTTTGAAGAATCATCAACCATGAGCTTCCATATACTATTGTCAGAATATAATGTCTTAGTACAACAGTGTCTTGCAATTTAGGCATGGATGCAGTGATATGCAATTCTTGGGTTATTATTTAGCATTTCACTTTTATTTTCAATTTTCTGTTTTTCTTAAGTTATTTCTTCTCTTAGGTAATTTTCTGAATGCTATCAACTGTGTGTCAATGTTTAAATTTTAAAGTAATGTTCCATGTTAGGGTTTTGTCCCCAACTAGAACAATATTAGTATGCTTCAAAGTGTGTCGAGATAAACTCCAATGTGATTTGTTCTATTATCCTCTTCCACTTAGTATGTGAGCATTTAGTTTTGTAGCATGCTAGTGAAATCAACCCATGATTTTTAAAAACTCAAACTAAATAATCATCTCAACACATTTAGTATTAGAAAATAGAAATGGTTTTTCCACATTTCCTCAAATATTGAGAGGTTGACTTGAATTGACACATTTATAATTGGAGTAGAGGCTATGATGTATACATCTCAGTTTCTCTGACTCCAGCAATACACATCATGATTGCCTTTTTAGCCATCACCTCGGGGTGGTGCGGTGGTTGAGGCATGGAGTGTTGCTATATTAGGTCATGGGGTCAAAACTCGACGCATCCAAGCATGCCTACCCCCATGCCTTGGCCACTGTACCAATGGCTAGTAGCCACCCGTGATTTACCTCCTCTGTGTTGGCCTAGGAACGGGTTGGCCGAAGCGCTGGTGCAGGAGGCGAGCGACCTTTTGCCGCATTATTGCCTTTTTTGCCTCTCCTCTCTTTATGGTGTTTTATCTTCTTCCATCATCAGCAGATACAAGTGCAATACGAGTTATGAGAAGAGAATCTTCATAGCTTGTCAATTTTGTGATCAGGATTGCCATCGGCTAGGATAATGACATTTGTCTGTTCCAACATAGTATCATTATTGATTTCTTTGCTAGTCGGAATGACATTTTAGTTGTGCTGGTTAATACCTATGAATTTCAAATCATGATGTATTATGTTTAGTGATCTGAATACTGGAAACGGAGATAGCGTTGTAATGTTTTTTTGCACAGTTAGCATTACCTACACACTACAGTTCGTCCCATTATGAAGAGGAATAGAAATGGAAATGAAAAAAAAGGATTTACTACTTGGTTTGTTATGAATAAACCACAACTTTCTTATCAATCATTTCTCTTGAATACTCCGTGGGTGTAAGAAGATTATGCGTACTGACAGCTTACAAATTCCTGACATATGGAGTCACTTCTGTCTTCAGGTCGTTAGTAATGCCCAACTGTTTTTTGGAGACCTCTCATTCTACCAAGAGCTTTCATCTATAGCCAATCTTGCTATTCAAATCCTGGATGATGTTATCAGACAGGAGCCTAATTCAGTAAGTTCGATTCAATTTATGATTTCATCATATCCAGCAAAGATATAGTGCTACACGTTTAGTGACAATTTTTGTTGCTTGCACAAGGCTACACGAGGCAGATTGGCCCTGGATATTTGCAATTGTCTTCTCATATCATACACGGTATGTACTCGGCTGTGATTTTGCGTTTACCTCCTGCTCTATTCCATTGAATTCATCTGCCCAATTAAACAAGCTTGAGTATTTGAATGCATAATTCTTTTTTGCTCGTGCAGAGAAGTCAGGAACTTCTTCTAAAATGCTCTAGTCTGATTGATATTGCAAATGAATGCTTACATACGAGGGACAAGTATCTGCAATCAACTATGAGCCTTTTTTCTAGGTTACCATCAAATCTGGAAGGTTGAACTACTTTTCCATGGCAATATAACGACAAGATTAGTTTTCATGTGACACAATATCCTGTGATATTAGTGAGTTTTCTTTATTGTTTGATATGAGTTTACGGAAACAGACCTTGTTGCTAATTCTTAGTGGTCATTAAGAATTGCTTTAGAAAATTTGTTCTCGTGTAATATCATCCACCTGATTTTGTTAATTACTTGGAGATATTTGTGATTGGATTTTGATAGGGTAAATGTTGCCATTTGACCTTGTTCTTTACTTTTTTGATATTTGTAATTTTGTTTTATGTTTTTTTTAACAAAAAAAAAAAAACACAATCTATTTTCAAGATTGGGTGAGCTTAATGTAGCAACCAGAAACTACTGTCAATTCTCCATAGATATAAAAGAAATTAGTAGCAAAACTAATTTGAATGCAGTCTATAACTGAACCAAAGCTAATACAAATCTATTTTCAAGCTGTATTATCCTTGCACGACTAGAAGAAGAAAATATGTTCAGAGAAGAATGACGAAATAATAAAATTATGAGCAATTCATTGTATGTTTATTGGTAATACAAGTACGTAAAGTGCTTCCATAATTAATCAAGTATTTAGAGGTCTATTTTTAACTGTGGTGCTTGTAGAATTAATTTTCTTCAATGGAAAGATAACTTTGGAATACTGGTTGTGGAGTGATGTTGTTAGCACTTCTGGATTCATGTTAATGATCAGCAGAATGTTTTGTGAGATTGAGTCATTTTTAAAATTAATCGGTTTAAAAGATTGGATATATAAATTAAATAATAAGTTTAAGTTTAAGGTATAATTGATACAACTCATGTTATGGATAATTTCAATGCAAAAATATTTGATACAGCTGATCACTAAAAAAATGTAGGCATAACTATTCCACCTTAACGAAGAATTGTAGAAGGTTACTTGTATATCATGGCTTATAAAGATGTCTTAATTTTTTAGCAATAAAAAAATATTTTATCTAACTGAACGAAAGAAAAAGAAACCAGAAAAAAAATAAAATCAGAACAATGGAATCACCTCTTAAAAATATTATTTTTCTTGAAATTATTAAATTAGGTAATAATAATAGTTTTGTGATTTTCTTTTTAAATTTAAATATCTGCTCATCGATTTGACCATACTAAAATTTTCTACCAGTCACTCAGATAAATTGAGAAGCACTCATCCTATAAGAATTTCTACTAACCAAAATGTTCACTGAGACTTATCTAAGTGACCAATGTTCTTAGATTTGTCGTTGAGAAAAATTTCTACAATACGCCGTAACTTATATTTGAATCTTAGATACTCAATTAACCACTTAGATAGTCTAACTGCTTGCATCATTTGGAGGCTGATTTTTATTATATTTTTATTTTAGTTAGTATTAAATAAATTTTAAGATATCCATATCTTCCATTAAAATAATTATGAAAGTCTAAAAGCTTAAAGGTCTACAAAACTGAGAACGCATCCCATGCTGCAGCATTGTCCTAGGGTACTTGTTTTTATATATAATTTTTAGTAATCTAGTTATTTAGACTTTCGAACTTACTATTTCTAGAGGTGGCCAGTCCAGCGAGCGACCAGTTTGATCTTATAAAAATTTCTCATTAATCGCTATGGTAAATTAGAAAGCGCTAATGAAAACTTCACTTTTTATTAAAGGTAAAATCTTAGCTTAAGATGTAAATCTTAAATGTGTTTAAATGTCTTGGTTATCTATCATCCGGACCAATAAATAACATCCTGTTTGGAAAG
>JBBPFP010000126.1:460382-480685 GCA_037974795.1 Kaempferia galanga | reverse complement strand
GACTAGTAGATAAGGGCGGGCGTTACAAGAGTCCTCCTTGTCTACGGATCTTGAACATAATAATTAGATGAAGAAAAAGAGACTAAGTATCCAGATTCACATAATTGACTAATAGAAACAAGATTTAAAGTAAGATTCAGAATATAATAAATATCAGTAAAAGATAAACAAGACGTAACAATTGAACCAATACCTACTAATGACATAGGAGTATTGTCAGCAATAACAAAAGATATAGATGAACTGAGAGAAAATGAAACAAAGGATGATAAATTAGATGACATATGATGAGAGGTACTAGAGTCTAAAACCCACAAGGATGAAGATATACCTGACATACTAGACGATGACAAACTTATATGTGAGTAAGATAACGTAGCAGAGGGTTGTGAAGTAAGGAACTGTTGAAATTGCTCAAATATATTTGGATCAGATTTTTATAAAGCATTCTGATGTAACATTGTTGTTGCTAAAACAACAAGAATGTCAGGACGACCCATGGTCACATGAAGAACCTAAGATAGGGCGTAGAAATCAGTAGCACAAAACGTTAGTGCCGAAATCGACAGAAAAGAATGTCGGTGTCGAAATCAACAGAAAAGAATGTCGGCACTGAAATCGATAAAAAAGGACGTCGGCATAGAAATCGGCAAAAAAAGACATCGACGCCGAAATTAACAGAAAACGACGTCGGTGTCGAAATTGAGAACAGTAACAGTAGTAGGTGTTGGCGCCGAAATCGACAACAGCAGTAGGAGGCGGCAATAACAACAGACGACGATAAAAAATTAGATTAGAGAAAGAGAATCTGGCTCTGATAGCATGTAGAAATTAAAAAGAGGAAAAAACTAGCCATCTTATTAAATCTCCAAAAGTACATGAGAAATAAAGAGTACAAATCTTTATATAGAGAACATAAACCCTAAATTGAAAAAGAAAAAAAGGACTAAGTCTAATAAAAATATATATAATCTAACACCTAGTACAATCACGAGATTGAGAGAGAGAGAAATGAGGGAGAGGGATTTGAGAAATGAGGAAATTTGATTATTTTCTAAGAAATTTATCTACGTACTTATCCATAAGGGGGATAAACTTTTCTGGCCTTTTCCCCTCCTTCATTCCCAGGAAACACAACCTAAATGTCTATACCTAACCACTCAACGTTTTTCACTTAAGCTTGGCTTGGCATTATTAGTAGGGTTACAAATGAACTAAATAATCATATTCAAGATAAACATTCTTAACATTAGTACCAGATGAACTTATCAATCACATAAGTGTATGTTAGTTGCAAACAATAATGTTAGTTGATCAAAGAGTAATTAGATTAAATTTGAAGCTTGAATTTCTAAGAAAAAGTTTAGGAACTAAAGGTTGTAAATAATATATCTAAAATTGAATATATGAAATGTGATTTTGTAATAAGAAAAAAATAATGGAAAATCTATTTAACTAAAAATCCTGTAAGATTTTTAGGAATCTTGGATCCAGTATTCAACAAGAAGAGTTATTGATGAAAATATAAATAATAGGATTAAGAAACGGGTGGTCAAAGTGAAAATAAACTTTTGTGATCATTGTATCCCCTTAGGATTATAGGAAAATTTTGTAAAGCACTGGTATGACCTACCATACCTATGGATTTAGAGGTTCAGGTTGTTAGGTAGCAACACGTATAAAAAGTTCTGTTAGTGTTGATGAAAAATACGAGATAGATGTATGGTAGAAAGGCTAAAATATATTTTTGTGAAACAATGTGGTTCTCATGAATAAAATGAAAGAAAATAAGTTGAAATGGTAGAAATATGTCCAAAGACAACAAATAAAGGATATAGTTTGAAGAGTTGAATTTATGAAAGGTGTAATACTAAGATGGATGAATGAAATTACTAGAAAGGCTAAGATATATTTATGAGAAGCTAAGTGTAGTTCCTACAAATAAAATGAGAGAAAATAAGATGAGATGGTAGAAATATGTTCAAAGACAACCAATAGAGATTATAGTTTGAAGAGTTGAATTTATGAAAGGTGTGAGGAGTAGTCAGAGAGCAAAGAAAACATTAATTAATGTAATAAGAAATAATTTGATTATTCTAGGTAATATTGCCTCACTTAAGCTTAATGAAGCATAAGATTTTGCCTGAGCTTAGACAAACATGGCTTGATAAAGTGCACATGTGACATGGCGCATGTTATGCTAGAAGCTGTTTATATTATAATGTGAATAATTGGCAGTGAACTTTGTACTTGGACATGATTGTTAGGTTAGTGTGTCTGAGACAATGGTCTAAATCCTACTCCTAATAGCTTTCTTGGGTGATTTACTGGTTTATGAATTGACCAGTGGCAAGATTTATATGGTTGGCCTTGAATAGTGAGATTTATAGTTGGCTGTTGTAAGTGAATCATATTCTTTCAATGTTAACTATAAGAATTTCTTTTAAAAAAAAAATTGAATGAGACATTTAAGTTAGCATAGTACATCAAATGAACATTAGACTTTCTCGCTTAGGAACAGCTACTCATTCTGGAATATATGCTCCAGGTTCACCATGGTGGTGCTGGTACTACTGCTTCTGGACTAAGAGCTGGGGTAATTATTTTCTATGAACTTATGCTAATATATGCAAGCATTTACACAAACATATGCATGTTCATTCAAATCATTATGTTCTTTCCTTCAAGGTTCTCACTTTTTTTTCTTACAATTTCATTTTTATGTGCTTCAAATTTTAAGTTCTTGATGGAGTTTATTCAATATCTATTCATTCCCCCTAGGCATGAGAAAAATAACTGATGAAAGGAGGTTAAAGAAGACTTTATGGTTTTAATAAAGTGAATACAAAGGAAAAGTGCATAAAGGGTTGCGAAGTCTAATTGCTTATCTAGTTTAATATCCATGAATTCTTACTTCTTTAGCAGCAATTGGAGATTATATAATTTATTTCAGATAAATGTGGACAATAGTGTAGTGCACGCATATAATGCCTCCTGGTATTGCATGAATGATCAGCAATGTAGTTTGGGTTTTGATGTTGCTATGTGGTGGAGAATTTCTAACGTTTTTAGTTTATTGTTGGTGCCTGAGATGATAATTGACTTGCTGTTTTTAGCTTATGAACAATACCTTTCTGGCAGTGCCCAACTGCAATTATTCCTTTCTTTGGTGATCAATTTTTCTGGGGTGAGAGGATTCATGCAATAGGGGTTGGACCTGCACCGATTCCAATATCCGAGCTCACTGTTGAACGCCTTGCAAATGCAATAAAATTTATGCTTAAACCAGAGGTAAGTTTTCTACAATGCCTGTGTTTTTTTCATTCTTAATTTTCTATTGCACAGGTGTTACATTTCCAGTCTGTATAGCCCATCTTATCCAACGTTTGGTATAGTGTGGATAATTGCTTCTTGCCATTAAATTGGTATTTTTCATCATCATATTTTCTCCTATTGCCTCCAACAATTTCCTTTCTCGTTTTGTTTATGAAGGTCAAATTGCGTGCTATGGAGTTGGCAAAGCAGATACAGAATGAAGATGGTGCAACTGATGCAGTAAATGTATTCCACAAAAATTTGCCTCCTGAAATACCAATAACCAATAGCACAGATGAAGAACCTAGAAATCCCACCCAGTGGCTGGTTCAGTTCTTGGAGAAATGCTTCTGTCTTCCACTATAATTATAGTCATTTCTGAACTTCATCTGTATATATCAGTTCATCTATTTCTTGGTTCTTTGCTAGAATTTGGTTATTTAGCTATCATTTATTTCCTTGTGAATATGGAGGTGAGGGTGATAAAGAAGTTCCTTAGTTTTCATGAAGCTTCATAGCGCTTGAGTGATTTGTACGGTCTGGCTGCTTGTTCAATTTTCGTGTGCATTGGTGTGAGAAGTGGTACTAATGACTTGCGATGGTTCCATTGATAGATGAGGTTTAGATGGGTTCATGTGGTGTTATGATTGTTAAAGTATTATTCTCTGTATACAGCCTTGGTATATGATTATCAAACTTCTAAATTAGAAATAAACAATCTAACCAATTACTCCACTGCTAATATTATTTTAATTCATTAGTTAACATATTATTATTTTTAATAATTAAAAAAATTATTATTTTTAATAATTAAAAAAAATATACTTTATTATATAATTATTCTTAGTGAGCATCTGAGTGTGGTTAATAATTTTATAAATTTAATTTTTTAAAAAATAATATAATAATTTTGAACCGTGATGTACTGTGCATGAATTGTGAACTGACAGTTTCGAATCATGAATCGTAACTGTTTTAGACGGTTAAGGTAAAGGGTCGACTCTCTATGAATCGTTGAATTGGTGATTTTGAATTGTCAAATCGTCAATTTTGAACTGTGGACAGGTCTAGATATCAATGTTTAGCGTGGTCCAGCTCTTTCTTATTTTTTTTTTTAAAAAAAACCTTTTCTGAAGGAAACAACCGTCCATGTTTAGGCTAGTTTGAGATGTTGGAAGGATCTAGTATGACTAGAAAAATGACGACCAAGAGGAATAAGGTAATTTGATAGGGTAGTCTGGGTGAGCTGCTCTGTCTAAGTCGTTTGGGTGGGTTCATCCATATGGGTGGCTTGATATAGGATTGTCTGAGATGATTGAGTCTGGTGTTTGCAAAATCACGATCTTGCATCATATGATCCGGTGTTTCAAAACACTGCATCGATCCTAGATCATGCAGGTTCTTTTTGTGCATTGAAATGAGAGCAAGCTTTGTGGCATAAGATCGATACAAGATTCTAGGGATGATAAGTTTTTATTTGTATTGAATCACAACATCTATAATATATTAAATCGAAGTCTACTTAGAGATTTACAATTGATTAACAAGTGAAATTCTTAATCACTTAGTTTCAGATTAAAAAAATATTATTTAAAGTTTGTTTTTTTTTAAATGTCTAGGAAATTTTATCTTTCTATTACCTTTTAATTATTTTATAATTTAGATTATTTTCAACTTTTGTAAAATCAAGGATAAAATTCTAAGGCTATTTAAATACCTATTTATGTGTTTTTGAGTTTTTTTATTAATAATATTCTGTTATTTTCTTTTAAAACAATGAGTTTAGGATGTCTACTATTTGGTATTCTACGAATAACATGTCTTTTAAAAGATTATTTTCAAAATTCATATTTGAATCAAATATTTCAATAGCTTAGACTACGTCAACTGTTTTGTTGACTTTTAAATAGAATCACATTCTCGAAATTGAATAAGATTATTTAATATTATTGTATTAGTAGAAATTTATATGAAAATATAAATATTATTGGACATTATAAAATTGGAATAGTAATTAAATTACTAATTAATTTAAATTTAATAATTATTAATTTATTTATATGTAAATAAGTTTTAAATATTATATTTTCTAAGTTTTAAGCACATACTATAAAATTTTAAGTATTTTAATACATCGATCCGATCAATTTTGACGCTGAATTAATCATGTGTTTACTGACTATGATTGAGTCCGTAGACCGGCGAAAGCTGACCGCGAGGACTCGACCCGATTGCGTTCTCAACTGGGCTGTCTTCTACGCTACGCTCTCCTCGTCTTCTCGCGGTTACGGGCTTCTCGTGCGAAGCAAGCAAGCAAGCAAGCGCTTTATCTTCTGTCTCATCAAAGCAAATAAAACGCAAGCCACTCCTCTCGGCAACCGGATCGTAACCCTCGCTTGCTCGCCCCCCTCCTCCGATTCTGCGGTTGCGCCGCCCCACCGTCGCGGCCGGCCAATATGTCGCACGAGGACACCATCCCCCTCCACCACTCCTCCCAGTCCGACATCGACGAGATCGAGAA
This sequence comes from Kaempferia galanga, assembly GCA_037974795.1. Classification (NCBI taxonomy): domain Eukaryota; kingdom Viridiplantae; phylum Streptophyta; class Magnoliopsida; order Zingiberales; family Zingiberaceae; genus Kaempferia; species Kaempferia galanga. The sequence continues at coordinate 474,849 of JBBPFP010000126.1, read as the reverse complement.
CCTCTTCAATGTCCCCGTCCACGCCGCCACCGTACTCCCCGCGCGTCCCCCCAGCCCCCCTCGCGTCTCCATCCCCGTTTCCCATTCCTCCGCCCCCTTGCCGACCTACCAGAAGGCGCCGCCATCCTCCTCCTCGCCCCCGGTCGTACCGGCTGTGCCAGCGGCTGCTGCTCCGACAGGAAGATCTAGTATTGGCGTCGCCGCAGATGCCTTCGGCTCGCCTGCTGACACGCTGACGGAGCCCGTTTGGGATACGGTGAAGCGGGATCTAGCGAGGATCGTGAACAATCTGAAGCTGGTAGTGTTCCCGAATCCGTTTAGAGAGGATCCGGGAAGGGCACTCAGGGATTGGGATCTGTGGGGGCCCTTTTTCTTCATCGTGTTCCTCGGATTAACTCTTTCTTGGTCTGCGTCGGTGAAGAAGGTAAGAGCAGATCTCCAGCTCCAGCTTTGATTTGTTTCAAGTTTAAGATGTTGTTCTTCCTTTGGATATCATCACGGTATTACAAATTCATTTATCATTGTTTTTCTGTTTGTTCTAGAAACGGCCATGCTTTCTAGTTTCCAAAAAAAAAAGAAAAAAAATCAAAATGCGCATATATTTTCTTATCTATCCAAATACCCCAAACTTTGCAAAATTAATTTTCTTTTCTTTATTTTTTGGAGGGTCTAAATTTGTGCCTAATTCACAATTTACACACAAGTTCATTGTTTGCCTATCGTTTTTTATCTATCTAGGAATCTGTCATGGTGGTGTGATCAGTTCTCTTCCAAACGTCTCTATGCACTTGCAAATTTTCTTGTCTTTGCCACTACTGTCTTAAGCAACTGTTCACCAAGCTCATGTGAATTTGGAGCATTATAGCCTGGTATGATATTGACCGCTCATTTCTTCTGTGATCTGAAAAGATTTATGTGTGTAAATGAAATTGGGTGCCTACTTCACCGAATCATCTAACTACATATTAATTGAGTCTCTCTTTTTTTCCTTAGCAAATCTATCTTTTATTTTGCTCTACCTTAGTCTTTCGATGTCACTATTTTTTGCTAGATCAGTAGTTGCGAATCAATTTATTTCTCTTTTAGTTCTTGAATATTTGCTACCCACTTCTTGAATCTCTATATCTTTCTCTAAGTATTTACCTCTACCCTTGCTTACCCAACACCTCAAATATCCGCCTCTACCCTTTCTTCATCAAGCAGTTTTGCTTGTAAGTTTTATCGTCAGCTCCTCTACTTATTCAAGGCAAGCTTTACCATCTTTAGAGGCAAATTTTTTGACATTATGAATATTACCCTGAACATGAGCAAGGTGTTGCTCAAATCTGTGGATTTTTCACCTAGATATCTTCCCTTAAAACTTGCATGCAATGGTATTAGCATCCTTCTTGTTAGGTAGATATATTCTATATTTCCATGCAGGATTGTCCCAGGTGTTCTACATCTGATGAAGAGTCTTGTTCCAATGTTAGACTCTAATTAACTAAACAATAAACACTTAACAAATAAGCAGAATCGAAGACTTTGGTGGGATCCTATTGAAAGTAAACATAGTCAAAGCTATAATAAGTTAAAGAAGATTAAAATATTATAATAAGCAATTCAAGGCATGGGAATAAGAATATCTGAAGCAAACTTGTAAGTGAAGAATCAAGTTGAGCAAAAGCTATTATAAGGAGGATTACTAACCTTCATTGGCTATTTCAGCTGTTCTTTTTAAGGATAACCACTGTAAATATTAGAGTGATGAAAAAAAAAGAGAGAATATTGAGAAGAAGACGAAGATCTTACCTTGGAGAAGGAGAAAAATTTTCTAGCCTCCAACAACCATTTCAGCAACTATATTGAAGGGAAACAGCTGTAATTATGTTCACAGAACTAAGGTATATTATTGTAGCTTGTCAATAAGTTGGATCGAGGCATTTATTCAAAAACATTTGCTAGCCTTGGAAAATGGGAACTAGTTTGGGTTGTGCATGCCAGCATTCTTTTAGTAACATGACATTTATCCATTTGGATGCATAGAAATTTACTGATTCAAGAAGGTTAAGGGTCACCATCTAACACAACATAACCAGCTGATTATATACTTCTTGCTAGTTTATTCTAGTTTCATAGAGTTCCCCTTAACAAAATTAGTATTGAATTTGAGAGTGTTATTTTACTACAATTTGTGGATTCAACTACAATTTCAATTTGATTTTTTTTTTCAGTTGGGAAAATCTCTTTCATTCAGTTCGGTGAAACATCTATTAATTTCAAACAAATGTAACAGCCCTAATTAAACTTTTTTTTCTTCTTCTTCTATCCCTTCTAACAATTTCTTCTGGTTTAACAAATCTTCAAAGAAGAGATATGTGTGTGTACTTGTATTTGCAATAGTTATGCAATAATTTTTGGAGGCTTATCATATGGCATAGTTGGATATGTTAAAATATTGTTATGATTAATCCCTTATGATTTATATGGTTGAAAAGATCCATTATGCCAACAAATTAATTTAAAATAAACAGTCCACTGTTGTTTCAGCAGAAGTCCATTATTATAGTGGCTGGAGACAGACTAGGATAAAGTTGTACAGAGCTACAGAGATGAAAATGTGAGAGAAAGGCTTATGCTATAAATCAGTTTCCTGAACTTGCTGAGAACATGTCGTGAACAAATTAGCTAAGTTGCTCAGATTTTTTTTTGTTTTGCCTTCTTCTAATCCCTATTCAAAGCTTCAGAGAGTGTCCATTGCCCAAAGTTGTCCAATTGAAATTCCCCAATTTTGTAGATATATTCACTTTCATCTTCTACAATAAGTCTTTTCTTTTTTTGCTTTTTCATTTTGCTTCTCTTTCTGTCCCTTACATGATCAATTCTGAGGTTCTCAACGATGTCTTTTTCTATTGTTAAACAATGTCTCCTTGGATAAGTCACGCATGTTTTTGTGCTCATATTGACAGTCTGAAGTCTTTGCTGTTGCATTTGCAATCCTTGCTGCTGGTGCCATTATTCTCACAATGAATGTTCTACTTCTGGTGAGCAGCCTGGCATGCTTACAGTACCTGTTTTTATTTATTTATTTTGTCCTGTAGTTCTCATGTGGTAAATTGAACTAACAATATGTTTTTTGTTTATCAGGGTGGCCATATCATATTTTTCCAAAGCCTTAGTCTTCTTGGCTACTGTCTCTTCCCCCTGGATGTAGGAGCCCTAGTTGGCCTGTTGGTAGGCAATGTTATAGTCAAGATAGTGGTTGTCGGCATTACATTCGCATGGAGCTGTTGGGCAGCATATCCTTTCATGAGCGCAGCAGTTAATCCCAGAAGGAAAGCCTTGGCCTTGTATCCTGTTTTCCTAATGTACGTATCTGTTGGCTTTTTTATCATTGCTATAGATTAAGACCTCAAACATCCAAGTGCTTGGTGGTTAGTAAGTAGTCAAACTGTCTTTGGTCGAACCACCTAAACATAATATAGAGAGATTTCCCCGGCATTGTTTACTTTTCATACTACTTCAAGACCATCCATCCTTGTTGGCAGAGTGGAAATTTGTGTTTATTCTATGGGATTCCTCGTAATGGCTCCCTGGTGCAGTATTATCATCACATATTAGTTACGATAGAGTATCAAGATATAATATATTTTTTTTTTCTGTAAACTAAACAATTCATACTGTTAGCATCTTGTAAGATAGCCTTCTCCCTCGTCTCTTATATCTGTTTGCACTGGTTTGCTATTATTCTCAACATATTGAATTGCTAGCGAGCCAATTGCTTTTAGTTGCATTGTTTTGACTTGGCTTTTCATTTCTTATTTGCATGACAGAGTGATGGCTTGTTCGTGCAGTGAACTTGATCTGATTAAGAATCTCGTGATTCATATACTTATTCTTGTTTCTTTCTCGACATGTTTTATTATCAAATGGCTGTTAATTATCTGGTGTCAAACAACTGTCACCTTAGTCTTACTCTTATTTAGCTAATTTTGATCAAATTATATTAAAAATATTCATATTAATAGGACCTACGCTAGGAATGACTGGCATGTCAGGTAAGCTCCACCATTTATAATTAACAACCTCCTACCTCCTTGCCACTCATTTTCCCAAAATACAATATATAATGGTAAGACAAAATGATTCGAGATCCATATTTTTTTAATATATAATTTAAAAGAAAATTTCTGTAATGTTTTAAAATTTTATATAATTTTTTACTTAAAAAAAAGTAGTCGCGGAGCCCTGAATTATAATCGAAGATTAAAAAAAATAAATTATATCAACTGCGTATATTTTTGCATTTGGAACCGGTCCAGTATCGCAGGCTCATGGTAAAATGTGGACACGTACATTATGGATATTTTTGCAATTTTTTTTTTAATATATAATTAGGTATCAATTCAAAAATCTCTATTGTGCATCATTCAACCTTTAAATGTCTAATTAATTGTTTGAATGGCCTAATCTACCATTGTCTCGGGATATATTTTGTATTATTATAGTAAAAAATGATTACGATCATCATAGTTGTCCCTCCTATTTTTAAGATAGTTGTCCCTCCTATTTTTAAGTTGTATAAAGAGAAACATCAAATGACTAAGGACGAGAGTAATTAGATCTTTATTTCATTGTTACAAATCTACAAATGGATACCATTTATTTTTGCATCATGTGGCAATGAATGGACATTATCTACGAAATACTATTATACTAATATCAATAACAAACAGGGAACTAGATTTATCATATAAAAATATATGTTAACAATATTTACATTATTTATACACTATTTTGTAAATTCTTATCATTCCAATTTATTAATTTTTGATTCCATTAAAAAAAACTATCCACACAAAAGCCCGAATATATGTGATCAGAATAGACAATGTGGAGCTTTGAAGCAATACTGTGTAACACCTGCCCAGATAAACGCGGAAAAAAGCGGGGGAAACAACACTCCAAGTAACACAGCTTCATGATCAGATTAGACACATTGAGGATCTCGCGTAAGTGTTTGGAAGCAGTCAAACAACATTCAGTAAAACAAATCTGTACGACGATGACGAATGAATGCATATCAAGCTTCACTGGCCTGCATCATGAATCATGAATCCACGGGTGCTGGGGCGACGGGAGCTGTTTGTGCAGGGCCATGTTTATTGGCAAGCAGAGGTGTGAGTGCTTTGACCACAATGCTCATGTTGGGCCTGAACTCTGCTTCGTATTGCACACACAGAGCTGCCACCGCAGCGAACTGCAAAGACAGTAGCAATTTCATCAGCATCGCCTCTTAGTACAAGCAAATACATCGGGCAAAAAACATAAAAACAAGTTGAAGATGATTATTGGTAGGACACCTTGGCTACTGCTTTTGGTGGATACTCTCCGTTGAGTCTTGGATCCACACATTGTTTGACCTTGTCCTCACTCAATCTAGGAGTTGCCTGCATTAAGGTGAGAAGAAACATGTTTACTAGATTGGTTGTTCAAGAAAAAAACTTCAAAAGTAAAGACAGTTCTTAAATTGCAGAGTTGCTTAAATGGTTTTCAACTGTATAATCTACCCAATGTAGATCAGCAGTTGGTTGTATGATTATTAGTAATGCTCAAGAGGAGGTGAGATATATAAAGATTTACTCTATTATTTGCTGGGATTTTTTTTTTTATGTATGCATACCCAGGTGACAAGGCTTTGTTGTCCTCTAGGCATTGTGTGATCAACTGGTTTCCTGCCAGTAAGCAGCTCTAGAAGTACAACGCCGTAGCTATATACATCGCTTTTTTGTGTCAATTGGCCTGTCATAGCATACCTGCCCAAGTTTTGGAAGATACAAAATATATACTCGTCAAAATTTGGAAGTATGTGTATTTACACAAGCAGAACAATTTAAGTAGTTAGCAGAAAAAACCAACAAAGATCTAGATGGAACATTCTGCATTGCATCATTCATGGATGGTATTGTGCTAATTGATGAGAGAGTAGATACATTAAAGTAGAAGCTTGAATCATACGAGAAAAACTTGAGAAGCCAAAAGATTATAAGTAGAACTAAGACCATAGATTCTACAGTTAGACATTCGAATCAATTCAAGCTGAAAGTATAGATGAGCCAAAAAAAAAAAGTAATGAAATTTTAAATGATTTAAAATATTGCTATCGATCCAGCTTTGATATAGTTTGACAGGGAAATCACTAGATCAAGCTGAAGATCAGAGATCTCTTAATTTCTTAGTTATCTATAAATCATCTCTTAAAAATATTAAAGACTTCTCCATTTCTTCAAGATTTACTAGCAAAAAGACCTTCAACTTCAAAACATGAAACTTAAAATCCAGAGGGAAAAAGTACTTTCAGAATTAGTTCAGATACTTCTAGTTTGCTTCACATTCCACAGTAACAGAGCTTCAGAATTCCACAAATTCGGTTTTCTATAAATGATTGCAGAACGTTTACTAACTCGAGGCATATTGTTAGGTCTATGAGCATTTCTCTGGAATCAATTTACAGGTATAAGATCAAACTAAAGTTTCCATTCATAGATCCAGCATGAGTCAAATCCAAAGCCTACAATTCACAACATGTGTCATCAGACTAAAGGCTGGTTGATGCAATCCTATCTACAAGCACAACATATGTTAACCTTGTACTTAAGCAGCTTGCAGCATTTTCTCAACATTATAGATAATATATACTATGAGTTCGCTTCAACTATATATATGTAGCATCTATGTTATTCGGACTCAAGTATGAGTTAGAATCAAACATGAATGCAGAGGGAGGGGGGCAAAGAATTCAATAATAGGAGTATGGCATATCTCTCTCACCATATCAACATTACTTGCAAGTCCCTAATCCACTTGACTCATTGCATTTCAAACAGTTAAAATATATTGCTTCGTGATGTAACCTCCGTTCTTCATGTTCTTGTCCCCAAATCTCTGTTTGACCCTAATAAACCTCTGAATCTATATTTGGCAAAGGTATATAATCAAGAATGGAGGAATTTCTAATACCATATGTAGTGACTGTTGTTAGTAATACCTAATGAATATACAAGAACAAGAACTGTTGTTACCTGTTAAAACAACTACCTACCTGGACAAAAAGAAATTCAAGCAAACATTATCACTATGCTTAATGTTAATAGGGAAAAAAACCTCAGCAGTACTATGGTTGTTGACATAATTGGTTACCAATAATAAAAGGGTAATCAAAATATGAGAAAAAAAAACACATATAACAAGACAGAAGTTTCAAGATCAGAAATTACTCTGGTGCATGATAACCAAAAGTTCCAAGGACACGGGTTGAATGAAGACGAGCAGCCATATCTGGTGCCTGATTTAAGAGATTAAAATCTGCTACTTTTGCTTTGAAGTCCTCAAACAAAAAAACGTTGCTTGATCTGATGTCACGGTGAAGTATTGAAGGCTGGACCTTGTCATGAAGATACTCCAAGCCCTTTGCAGCATCAACAGCAATCCTCACTCGCTGCAGCCAATCAAGTGGACGGCCAGGTTGTGCACCTTGAACTCCTTTTTTACCTATACTTCCAAGAAGAAAAAAAATACATATATGCTATAAATAGGCACCAAAACTTATAGCATACATATAGCAATGACTCGAGCATATTATACCATGAAGAATGTCATGTAAAGAGCCCATTGTAGCAAACTCATAGGCCAACAGTCTAATATTTCCTTCAACACAATATCCTAACATCTGCAGAACATTTTCATGCTTCAATCTTGATACTGTGGACACCTGATGTTTATACAAGGTGCAGTTAGTTCAAGGCTCATGTACTAGAATGACCATAAAATGATGAATTTGATTCCTTTTCCTGCAAATTTGGACACCAAAAAAAAAAAAAAAAGGAAATGAACTATTAAGAATAATACTGTATGAGAGGAAAACCTGAGTCAAAAATTCAGTATTTGCTTCAGGCTCTGATGTAGAATCAAATTTTTTCAAAGCCACTTGCTTTCCATCATCCAAAACTGCAAGGTAGACTCTTCCATATGATCCCTCACCTACCAAAGCTTTTGGTCCAAAATTATCAGTTTTCTCTTTTAGTTCGTCTAATAGCAATGCAGGCACTTCAATAGGAAGAAGTTCTTTTGGGGGTTCATTTTTTGTAACAGCAGAGTACTTAGAACCCCTTGGCATTCCTGAGACATGGAAAGAAATATCATCCAATGCAAGAACAAGAGCAAAACGCATAGACCAAGAACCACAGAGTTTAACAAAATCAGAGATCACACACCAATGAAGTGATTGGATCAAAATAATATTTTCATCAATTTTTAAGAAACTACACTAAACCCAATGAACATGTAAATATAATAGACCAAAATTATTTGTTTTGTTGATGGTTTGGACCAAATTTGCATGCAAACGTTCTGAATTCTGATATTTAAATTTGTTAATAAAATATAAAATTTTATGAATTAATTTTTCCTTAATAATATAAGTTGTTAAACTAAATAATCATATTGTAAAGTTGTATTTTAGTATCGCAAATAGAGAGATTTAATAACTAATTGGTCCAAAAACCAAACCAAACACAATTATTTTTTGAATGCAGTTCGGTTCAGGTTTTTGATTGAAATCACACAAACTGGAGCCATAGGCAATCTGTATTAAAAGATAAAAATAATTTTTACATTGAACAATCATAGAATTATTAGGAAAAAGATATATGTCAATCATACATTGTAAAACACACAAAATATAACATTCAACATTAATCAACAATATACAATTAGATGATCTATAAGTAATATACATTTATGATATCTAAGCATTTATCACTTGCAAGTCAACCTACAAGTTACAAGCTACTAGATAGGGCGGGCAGATAAAGTTTTTAGATTAATTTGTTCAGTCTAAACTAGTTCAAATGAACTAAATAGGACTTCTTCAGTTGCATATTGTGCTGTGTATTATGCCATATGTAATAATATTATCCTCGATATGATTCCTCCGAACTCTGACCGGAGCAGTGGCCTTTTAAAACCATGCATAGTCAATCTCATTTTTGAATATTTCTATATAAACTATTGTACATTAAATACAAAATTTAACACTTTTGTTTGTTTTATACAATTTATCTATTTATTTTAAAATTAGGACAATTGTAGCTCATCATGAAGATAGAATTGAGTCACACTCTTTTACATTATTAAAGTTTATTTTGGTATCTCACTGCAATTTTCATTTTTATTTACAATATTTAATGCAATGTTCAAATTCATTGTGCCTGTCGTTCCATGCGTGGTGAAACAAGCAAAATTTACCGTTCCGCTTGTCACCCCGGCACCACCGACACCGTGGAGGGGACCTCACGGGTCTCGACGGGGACGTGGGAGCCGCAACCACCTTTGGTTGTGTCTCATTAATTTTAATCAACTCTAGATAATTAAACAGGCTTAATTAAACCTTAATAAAACGATGCGCTCGCCCTTAGCGCCCCCGCTAGCCCGACCTCAGGCCAACACAGAGGAGGTAAATCACGGGAGGCTACTAACCATTAGGATAGAGATCAACGCATACGAGAGGCTTTTTACTCGGCTTCACCGAGTTTCAAATCCCATACCTCATGGTGGCAACACCGCATGCGCTAGCTATTAGTCCGACGTGGAGTCAAGATATATATATACACACACACAATTTATTTTAATTTCAAAAATATATAATACTTTTTTATTTATTTACCATATAAAAATGCCGCGATCTTATATATTTTTTTAACTTTTAAAATAAATTTTTTATTTTTAATTAAAAATAAGATAGATTTAAAACATATTGAAATCATATTAGCACAACACAATGAGATACCGAAACCGAATCATTCTAGTTCGGGACCAAAATCTCGATACGGATTGAGATTTTAAACCATGATGTAGGTTTTAGTCCCCTGTTAAAACAAGAAGTTCTAGTAATGCAAACAACCTATAGAGTTTGTGTCAATTGATGTCGATCATCAAGAGGGGAAATTGGAGCTCGCAAGCCAAAGGAGTTGGAGATAGTGGACACAAGCCAACAAATTTGCTTGTGACATAACCCTAGCTCATTAGGGAAGTGGTAACGAGCAAGCTCCATCATGGTAGAAGTTGTCAAAACGAAGCTAGCCATAAAACCCTTGCATGAAGAAGTAATTATCCACGAGGAAGGACGATCACCTATAAGATGTCTCAATCTATTTTGCATTCTGACCAAAATGGGAAAATTTTTAAACAGTAAATTAACCTCGTATTACTTTTTCTTTATTTCTACATGATTTTTAAATTCTAAAAATAATCAAAGATTAAATGATGCCATTAAACCTATATTTATCCATCCAATAAAACTAAATCCAACCATGAACAAACTTGTGACTTAGATAAAGATCTAATTCAATAATGATATTTCTAGTTGCAAGAAAATGATTTCCTAGAATGTCATATTCTAAACCTTAAATTTGAGTTTTCAGCTTCACTAAAAAAAGAATCCAGTCATGGACATTTTTTATCTTTTGAGACGCTAAGACATAACAAATTACTAGATTTTTTTAAAGTGAATCTTATCAAGTCTGCATGTATTCTAGTAAAATATTGCAAACGCAGAAAAAGTGAGGAACATAAAGAAAAATTATTTGAGATGTTGCTTTAGGAAATATTCCATGGGATTGCATACGGATGCATTGGAAATGCCATGATTCATTGTGATGCTATCAGAGTATAGTTGTATTTTTGTCTACATATCCTACTAAAAACTTATCTTTGATTTTCCTAAATACCTAGGTGTCTTACTATTAACAGTCTTACTTTGGAAATTATGAAAGGTGTGCATTGCTAACTTTGTTACTGTACAATTAAGAGTATCTTCATGTGATCACATATGGATAATCATTTCCATTGCATCAGAAATATCATGTTTTATATCAATGCAATCAAGGTGTATTTTTTGTGTATACATCCTACTAAAATTTATCATTGATCTTCCGAAGTGCCTAAGGCTCTTACTAGGGGTACAAATGAGTCAAGCCACACACGAGCGACTCAGTCAAAACTCGACTCGAGCTCGAAGTTGACCGAGCTCAAGCCGAGCACGAGCTAGCTTGATTAGAAATCGAGCTGAGCTCGAGACTAATTATTATTGGCTTGGCGACTCATGGAGCCAAACGAGCCAATAATAATATATGTATTTTTATATTTTTATAATACATATTATATTAATTTATTTATTAAAAAATCATTAAAAATTTTTTTAAAAAAAATCAAGCTCGAGTTCAACTCTAAAGGCTCAAGCAAGCTTGAGCTCAAGTCAAGCCCGTATAAATCGAGCTGAGCCAAGCTCGAGCCTAGGCTGGCTCGAGTTCTGCTCGACTCGTTTACAGCCCTAGCTCTTACTCTTAACATAGATATTAAATTAGAAATTTCATGGGGTCCCTATTAATTTTATAAAAAGTATAATAAAGTTGCTGATAGTACAGACATGGAATCAGTAGACAAGGACTCTAAAAACCACTTGCAGGACCAATCATTGACTACAACCTGAACTAGTTGTTTTAGACCACAATATTGAGAATGGCATCCTTGCAGCCTTCATATAAACCTGGTATTTTACTTCGAGGGTTGAAACCAAAAATTAACTAAACAAGAAAGTAAAAAATAAGAAAAACCAAAAAAATTTAAACATAAGAATTTATAAATTGAACTTGAAGACAGATCTAATTAATTATCTATTCAGATAATGACATCCGAATTAAAACCTTAAGCCTTAAAACCTACATGAAATCTTGTGAGGGATACCTAAACATACATGCATCTGAATATGAATCCTAATGAAGCAGGTACCTAATAATTCCTCTTGAAGGAAAAAAAAAACTCAAAAATTGGCAGCCATAGCAACATTTCAGTTGCTCATTCTGAAAAACATAAGTATGGCAAGTGTTTAAAAGAAATAGGTTCACAAAGCTTAAATTTGAAATGTTCAACAAGACTAGAAGAATGTAGATGATAAATCCTACCAAGTTAATTAGTACACAAAAACCAAGCGCTTATATAAAGTAGATGGATGGAGGGAATTGCAAACCAAAGAAATACTAATGACTAAGAATGGCCTTCATTTTGTTGGGTACCAATTCAGACGGAATAGAATATTTTCTCTTCTATTACTACGACAATCTAAAAGTCTATATTTTGGGAAAGTTTTGCATTATTTCATTTCATCACATTCATTCCCCCTCATTCAATCAACCAGGACACATCACCAATTCCATTCTTTTATTTTTGTTACTTATCAACTATAATCCCTGGCTACTATAATTCTGAAATTGTCTAGTCAACTTATTCTAGATAAGTAAATTATTCCTAAGTCATATGGAAGTGAATTAAAAGCTATTTAACAAGCTATTTGCAAATAACAAATATAGGACAAAAGCAATAATCGATTCTTGATAAAGGGTCAAAATAAATAAATGCAATATGATTGGTTGGTATAAGCAAGCAAGTTAAAGCTCATTAATTCAGTGATCCATTACATGATACACGAAATCAAAATGTGTGATAACCGTAAAATTGATTTCATAGAGAACAGGATTCTTAATGTGCTTAGTCTATTCATAACCACTGTAATTATTGAAATCATGATGGAATATAAAATTCATAGAAGCTGATCTTATATCGTAATTGAATAATGAGTCAAACAAACGTACCAAATTTGTCATTTGATGGGCTTGTGAAGCGTTCATTTTCATGGGCACGGTAAGAACGATCGAAATTACTAGCACAGCAAAACCAGCGCCTCATCTTACCTTCTTCTTTATCCTTTTTACAACTTATACTTGTACCTTATAAGCTGAGTAGCATAACAAGCTGTTAGAATTCGATACCTCCAATTTCTCATTTTGGAGGCATTTTACATGTTTAAATGTGAGAATGCCATAGTGAAACATGCTTTGTGCTATCTAGAAAAAATGGATCCTAAGACACATCTGCATATGAATAGTATATCCGATATGGATTGGCTTCAAAGATTGAAGCAGAGCATTACTCATTCAAAGGAAACAAGAATAAATTTCAATGGCTAATGATTTCCAGAAATCATTTAACCGACGGAATATAAAATATTATACAAGAGAAGGATCCGATTGCGATTTGCGAGGGCGAGAAAACCGACCATGTTTAGCGACGAGCTTATAAAATGATCGGAGGAAACAAATCTGGTTCTCGATGAAACGAAAGCGGCCTGCCTTTTAACAGAAAATGTTGTAAACGGGAAAGGAAGAGAATGCGATCACCTGGTCGATGGAGGAGCAAAGGGACCTTTCTTCTCTCCGGCCACCGACCCCGCGAGGGTTGGTGTTGGAGTTCGGGGTCAGAGGAGGGAACGAAGGCAAAGAAAAGAGACGGCAAAGGAAGAGGAAGAAGAAGAGATAGGGAGGCACGACAATGTCGCCGCTCGCGACGCCAGCGGAGCTCAACCTCGGTGCGACCCTCCCTTCCACTCTCTCTCTCTCTATCTCCTATGCGGCCCCCCGCCTTGGATCAATTTGCGGACTCCTTTTAACTTGCCCGCTCATTCGGTGGACCCGTCGCAGTACAATTTTGTGGGACCCGCAAGTTTATGGCCAATCACAAAGGCTGGTAGCGGATGATTCACGTCCGTTTCTGCCTCTGATGGTGAACCGCTCCGGTCAAACATAGGAGAGCTTTATTTGGGAGGCAAAGAGTACGCATAGAAAAACGGAAGCCAAAATAAATTGAGAATTAATAATTTCTTAGAGCTTAATTAATTATTGTCGAAATTAAGAGTAATTTTCTATAATTAATAAAAACAAATGTAATAATTAGGTAATTAAGTTCAGTTTAAAATTTTAAAAATTTCAAATTAATTCGGAAGGAGCTTAGAGAAGGAATAATTTTGTAATTTATTTTACAAGACTTTTAACATTATAAAATTAATCAAATTTTAAATTACAATTTTGTTAAGATGAAATAGGAGTTCCATCTGGTTAAAATCAAACATTTTACTAAAAGGTGCATCAAAAATAGGATATTAACGAAAAGACGTATACTTTCATATGTACTAAAAGGCGCTGGTATAAAAATGAAAATTCCCGTTTACCCCTCCCGCCAATAGCCACACTCCAATCACCATTATCAAAACATCCGAACCATAAAACAATTATAAAATGGAGAAGTGGTTGTGATGGACGTGTTATCATCCTCTTTCTCCCGCCACACCATTTCCTGCTCTTATAAACACGAAACCATCAAGAACCTCCTCGTTCTGGTTTGCGCGACAAAAGAGTAATTAGGATTTTTGGGTATTGTGGTAAAGAGGGAAGCTGAAAGGATAATATTGATCAAGAACAATATCATTGAAGAACATCTCCAGCGAAGGATAAATTTGGTTGCAAGAGTACAAATAGTTAAAGAAGATGGATAAAGATATAGCCATGTACGTAAACATATGCTACTGTAAATAGGTTTG
>JBBPFP010000126.1:434085-447592 GCA_037974795.1 Kaempferia galanga | reverse complement strand
TGAGCCAAGGAGAGGCCGGTAAGTGCCTCAAATGGTTAAGGACTCAGGTCCTCAGGAATGCATATATAGTCATGCATCGAACAATCACAAAAGAGTCAAGTTGGTCCTATTTATACTCTTTTTTGTTTGGACATGTGCAAACCTTAAATTGGTCTACCCATTTTACTACTAGATCATATGCTATTTGCATTATTTGAGCATTTGTAAGTGAGTTCAAGCCACAATCTATAGGGCTACTTTAGGTCTTGCCTTGTGTGAGTTAGTTGGATGTGTATTCGGTTGCATAAATGCATACAAAATTGTTTGAGATTGAGGCGATGATACAATACGAAGAGTTGAGATTAAGCACGGAGGATGAGGATAACATCTTAAGCTTAGGTGTGAGACATTGAAATTATAATTTTTTTTTTACTGTATACTATACCGAAATATTCGGCACATATAAAAATCATACTGATACTAAACTAAATTTTTTTATGGTTAAATTACTTATCATTTAGTTTAAAATTTTGGTATCGATATGATATACTAAAAATTTTAATATAAATGGTATACTGATACCAATACCGATACCTATACTAAATTTGTATGATTTGATATATTTCAGTAAAATTTGTTTGCTTTAGTATATTTCAGTATAGTATAAACTGTATACCAAAATTTTAACATTTTTTCTCTGAACCTATACGATAGGAATGACATTTTTGAACAATGTTAAATTAGATTTCCGCAACGTCAGAGTACCTAAACTCTTAATTGTTTGAAACTATAATTAACTAGAATCTTAAAGTTACAAATGGAAAGAAAACCTACCTTTTTGATGTCCGTACTCTCCTTTCTTTGTTTAGCGATGGATTTCTACTCGTAGTAAAAGGTCGCGGCAATCCCTTTATAAGCTTCAAATAAAGACTCACTCTTCAAATGCATGTCTGATGCTGTGGTGTAGTGGTTATCACGTTAGTCTTACACACTAAAGGTCCCCAGTTCGATCCTGGGCAGCATCAATTTTTATCAGCGTTAAATTTGTATTATTCTTTCATGATAAAAGTTGGGGGGGCATTTTGCATTTTGCATTTTTTTTCCTCCTACAAGATAAAATGATGTCACTGGATCAAACCGCTCCGCTCGACGTGATTTCTCCATCCTGTCGCCGCCCTCGATGGTACGTTCCCTTCCTCCATCTGATCGCTTGTCTTTCATTCTCGTTGATTCCGGCATTTTTTTTTCACCTATTAAGGTTTGTATATGCAATCCCACGCTGACCTAGTTCTCATGTCTCTTCAGTATTAATAATGTAGATCGTCTTGTGGATTAGAACTCGATGAGCCGTCTTCCTTGCAGAGCCAGGAAGAGGCTAAAAGATCTGGAGATTGCATATCTTTAAATGATACAACTTTTTTTTTTTAATTAAACGAGGGGGAAATTTAGGTAGTGATTTACTGTGGATTATGGAATTTATGGGTTTAGGGAAACTAGATTTTGGAACTGCTTCTGGTTGGGAGTTTATGGCGATGCTTGTTTAATCATTCCATGAGGCTGCTGTCTCATGTCTTCTTCTTCCTCTTGGTCAGAACAATTTATGCTGTTAAATTTTATTCACCAGGAGCTTGCTGATAGTTAGTAAACGGGATGCACTTCTAGAAGAAGTTATGAAAATTATGCCTAAAATTCTTTAAATATAATTTGGAACTTTAAATAATTGATTTTGAGATTATTCTCTAGTATGAAAATAGATGAACTCATTCTTCTTACTCTGTTTCTGTTTAAAGGGATATGGTTGCTTACAGTTCACTGGGATTCAGAATGAAATAGATTAGGCTGTTGATTTATTTGTCAAGTAGTTATTTCATGCTTGAATCCTTTACTACATTTAGTATGAGAAATGATGACTTTGTGCTAATGCCCTGTAGTAGGCGAAGTGGCGAGTTCTTAGTTTTGTACTAAGAACTATTCTTAACTATCTAATTGTCTATGAAGCATTTGCTTCCATTCTTCAAATTTGACTGAACAGTTGCTTTCTTTGTAAAAGACGTATTAGTTTACCTTTTGTTGTCTTTTTTTTTCCTAGTCAAAGAAAAGAGGACTTTCTTTGGAGGAGAAGCGTGAGCAGATTCTCCAAATCTTTTATGAGTCCCAAGACTTCTTCCTTGTAAGCTTTGTAGTTCATTAGTCAATATTAATCCTAGATCCTGGTAATAGTGTTGTTTGATACATGACTTTTTGGCACAGTTTTTTTTTTTTGATAATCCTAGTAACCAGCTTTTTGGTACAGAAGCTCATGTACTAAATGAATATTTATCTACTAGTTTTTAAGCAGACAATCAGTTCTAATTTTCTTTCAAATAGTGCTATTTCTATTATTTGAGTAGTTACCAGTTATTATGTTGTTTTTACTAATTGTGTTGTACTGTTGTTAGAGGCAGCATTGATGCACTAAAACTAATGGATATTAAATACTCTGTTAAATGTCATTTGTAAATCTATGTGATCCTTCTTACAAGTTACAACTAATATGAATAATAATGATACACTCACAAGTGAAATATGAAAGAAATCAGATCATCAAATAAACAACAGGTAATGAAATTAATACTGAGAGAGAGTCAAAGGCTCTAAAGAAAGATCTTCATTGAGGCCAATAGTGATTATCTTGAAACTCAAACGCCATCTAAGAATTTTTTTTGAGTAATGGATGAGGACAAGACAACCAACTAGTTGGTATGATTTTAGCGTAGAATCATTGATTGTGTAGAGGAGGTAGGATATACAGTGTGTAAGAAATAAGTATAAGATGATTGATACATAGGGAGGGCAAGAAGAAGGTCTGATACCATTGGTGATCCCTGAATTCACTAGTGCAACTTTCATATCTCATGAGATAATATCCAAAGGTATCCCAAATTGCTAACTGGAACAATGGCCATTGACCTTATTTGGTTGAAAAAGGTGCTGTACAATACAGAACTATTAGTGGAAGAATTTTCTTATGGCCAGTCCTTATGAGACCATTTTAGGCTAATATTCCTGAAGTACCATCCAATAATTTATTCTCTCTGATCCAAAATCACTGTTACATCATTTAGAGTTTTGCACCAATAAGCTACTGTTGTTAATCTTTGTTGTTTATATGCTCGTCTTTAAACGCTATCGCAGAATTACTTATTTCAATCATCATTAGAAACAATTATTAGTGACCATATTATCTTATGTTTTAATTTTTTAGCTTAAAGAGCTTGAGAAGTTGGGCCCAAAGAAAGGTGTCATAAGTCAGTCAGTGAAGGATGTTTTGCAAAGCTTAGTGGATGATGATCTTGTTATGAAAGACAAAATAGGCACTTCCGTGAGTTCATTTCCCATAATTCATGAAAGCTATTATTATTATTATTTTTGTTTATGCATGTATTATATGTTACAAATCCATATTGCACTCAATAAGTAGCCAACTATTTGAATCGATAATTTCCTGATAATTAAAATTCAAATACTTGATTGACTTTAGCCGACTCCACCTAGTGGGATAAGGCTTGGTTCTTATATACATGATTGACTTTGTACAAGTTATTACACGTGAATTACCTTTCTTGAGCTATAGGGATTATCTTTCTCCTAGTAGAGGCTCAGAGTGATTAGTAGCTATTTATGCTTCAAAATAGCTGTGTGTCCTGTCTCACCGTTCACCTAGCCAAAGTTCTTCACATTCTTATCTTGGTTGATATCCAGGTGAGAGCTAATTCTGAAAAAAAAAACTTGAGTGGGGAAGACTTTACCCATTTATTCGGGCAAGATAAATTGTACATGAAGATGCTGAGTAATATAATTTTCTAAAGTGTGCTTGAAGGTATAAGTTTCAACATGAGCGCCTCGATATTAACCTCGTTTTTTTTTATTGTCTAAGAGTACTAAATATTAACACAGATGTTATGGTGGCAAACAGATTCCGATCATCAAGTGTTTGGCGTCTTTGCTCCCCATGTTGTTGGCACTAAACTAAAGACTACTCTGAAGTGTGTGATGCATCTATCCTTTCACACTAGGTGGCCCAATGTAAATAGCGGGAATTTTAAAGGATGTCAGCATGAGCAATCTTGGGATCCACTCTCTCAATTCATTGCTAACTAATTATTGCATTCTACAATCAAAGTATGGAGAGGACATGGTTCCTATCAAGTTGGGGTTGGTGGAAAGTTGTGCCCTCTAATACAAAACCTGGAACATTTTTGATGGCTGCCTCAGGTCTTTATGAAGTGAGCATAGTTCCTTGTCCGAAGAGATAATGGCCCACACAAACTTCATGACTTCTTTCTTGTAGGAAAACTTCCTCAGCAGATCTCAAGCTCATGAATGCAAATTTTCAGAAAGAGATAAATGGTGGGGGGTGATTGGGCGTAAGCAATAACTGTAGGATTTTGCAGTGTTAGTCCTTGACTAATCGTGAATGTCTTTCCAAAGTCATTTAGATCGGAGCCTTCGGTTTTTTCATGCTTCAGTTCAGGCACAGACCCCTTCTCACTTCACACGTCTATACACATATCTTCTTACCTCACCATGTAACTATTATTGGTTTGCTATAATTTTATTAATACATATGGGCAAGCCTTTCTTCTGCAAAAA
The DNA here is from genome assembly GCA_037974795.1 of Kaempferia galanga. NCBI lineage: Eukaryota > Viridiplantae > Streptophyta > Magnoliopsida > Zingiberales > Zingiberaceae > Kaempferia > Kaempferia galanga. The sequence goes on along the minus strand of JBBPFP010000126.1, from coordinate 442,981 downwards.
AAAAAAATAAATAAATAAATAAATAAATAAAAAAAAATAAAATAAAATAAAATTGATATTACAGAGTTCACCTAAAATGGCCATGTTTATTTGTTTCAATTCTATCAAATAACAAATAGTTGGTTTTAAGAAACAGAAACATGCTAGACGGCCATTGTAGAATTAGATTTCTGGTTAAACATGGAAGGAATCCTTCCCCAGAAAAGAACTTGCAACACAGAAGTTGATCATCGTCATCTGTTGTTGCTTGTTGTTTCTTTTAAGCTTTTCTTCTTGAATAGTAATGGTTATGATTTTCTTATGGTCTTTCTAGGTATACTTTTGGAGTCTGCCTAGTTGTGCTGGTAATCAGGTATCAACTGTTGTCCTTTAGAAATGTTACCGATCAATGATACTGATTATCCAAACACTTATCCACTAAGGAGATTTGAAACAGTTGAGAAACACACGAACCAAACTAGAATCTGAGCTTGCAAACTGTAGAAAGCGCTCGTCTGAACTTACTGGACAAAGGGACATCCTAAAAAAAGGCAGGGAGGAGTCTGTGAGTTGATTACAGGGTTCTGATCTTCTGTTTCCTTATATCCATAAATAGCTTTGACAGAACTTGTTCATTTTTCATTTGGCATCACTCATATGTAGGATGAGAGAGAGGCAGCATTAGAAGAGCTCAAGGCTGTTGAGTTACAACATAAGAAGCTAAAGGTAACTACCGTAGTTTGACTCCGTTTTGATGACCATTTTCCTTAGCTCTTGAGTTGGTCTTTTCATTGCAGGAAGAATTAGCCTGCTATGCAGATAATGATCCAGCTGCATTGGAAAAAATGAGTAAGAATTTTTGTCTTGCTTTGTATTAAAAAGTTCTTTCATCTTCTTTGATGCCTTTCTTTATGCATATAGTTCGACAACAAAACTTTATCATCAGTTTTCCTATGTTTTTTTGGTGACATAACAGAAGATGCAACTGAGGTTGCACATGCAGCAGCTAATAGATGGACAGGTATATCCCTAGCCATCAAATTTCTGTTCAGAAGGGAATGAATTCTTTATGAAACTGATTATTTTTGTCTCATACTTAATCAGACAACATATTTACCTTACAACAATGGTGTTCAACCAACTTCCCACAAGCAAAAGAACAGCTTGAACACATGTACAAGGAGGTATATTATAAGAATTCTTTCATGAAGTAACACAGGCTATTGGTCATTGCTAAATATCATGTGCATTTTTGTCAATTGCATTCGCTGTCTTGTTTGGTAAAAGAGATCTTTTGTCTAGTCACGCTTACATTGCGTTCAATTTGAGACCTTTAAGCAAGTTATCCTTGTCATCTTGATTCTCTCAACCACCAGGCCGAAAGTGTGCCCCCAAGAGGGTGGTCCTAAATCATGCGACTCCTCTTCAATATAAGGTATGTGCAAGTCCGAAGAGGTCTACTTGATGACTTGGACAACAATCATTTTAGGCTGTAAAATAACAATTCTTGTAGTGGGATAGAAAAGCCTCCTCTACTTTATAGTGCATTTGAATTAACATGATAAAAGTCTTTTTGTAACCATAAGACTTAATTCACAAACAAGGCGACATCGGAACAAACAAGCCAATATCTGTGTTTTCATTTAACATGCCTTCTAAAGACATTGATATTGTAGCATTATTCCCGGCAATGTTTGCTTCTAGGGAAGACTTATTTTGGATTCTGAATGTTTGGCTCAAAATTGCAGGTTGGGATAACTGATGACTTTGAATACCTACAGTGATTTCCTGAGACCCTTGCTCTGTACTTCAAGTGCCAATACCTTCAATAGCGAGGTTACTAGTGCCCTTTACCTTCGAAAGATCAAATTTGGTGAACATTTGCTTCTATTTTGGATGCCAAGTTGTTATCATACTCATGCCTGCTGTGTTGTGCAATTTATGTTTTGAATCATTATTAGCCATCAACACTTAGTCAAGAGACTCATGTTGGTCATGTATGAATCACAATTTCGGTTGATGTGGGTGAGTTTTACAACTTGATTTTGTTGGGTTCGCCAGTGGCTCAAATAGCTAGGATAAGAAAAAACGAGTAAGGGCGAGGTACGTAGAACAGGATTGAATTAATTCATTAATTTTATTTCTTTATAAGAGTTTATGGGGTAAAATTTAATAACTCTCAATCAATGGAATTTTACTCAAAAACAACCCTCATTCTTTCTAAGAATGTAAAAGAAAGCTTATAGAAGTAGATCAATTTGAACTAAAACAAACCTTCAACCTTTCAAGTTTTGGTCATCTTTGTCTGGCCTAGCACATGGTGCCTACACTCGATTCAATTTAACCAACCAAAAAAACCCATCTACTACGTTCACCAACATACTGTATAAATGATTACAATAGTTATAAATCAAAATGCAGTGTACCTATCACATTATCCTTGTTCCTTAGTTAAATAATTTGGTCCGGTTACTTGTCCAATATCATATTTGATTTATTAGGGAAGAAAGAGTATTCTGCCTCATCCTCCACATTATATTGCATTCTCAACATGAGAATCATTTCCCAAGATCATTGCCTCGTCTACTGTCGCTTCTTGTAATTTGTTGGCCGTCTCTGCTTCCTCGACGTCTTTAGAGCTCAGAAAACTTGGTTGATTGGTTGAAGAAAGCAGCCTTGCCCACATTCTGTCAGTAATGACCACCTTATTCCCTTGTTCTGTCACCCTCTGCGGTAAACAAAGATTCCTACATCAGCTAGTAAATAGTAGCATCTCAGACATCAGTATAAGATGTTTAAACAATTAAACCACCCTAATTCAATCATGTATTAGTGGTATTCATATCATAATATAATTTGATAATTGAAGTAAACATTCATAAAGGTTCCGTGAATTCTAGCTCATTACGACAACGAGAATTAACCATCGTGCCAAATGACAATACAACTAACCTGATAATTTTGTCAACACAATAAAGGAAAATATCTGTGAGAACTGATAAATAATGAAAACTTCAACTACACAATCAAGTCAATAGGAAATTTAATCAAAGACAGTTCCAGCTAATAAGTTGTTTTCATGTTATTGTATGTTGGCTCCATGTTTAGCACTGTTCGCTTAAAAAAAATCATATATAGAACTTACCTCAAATGGTATGTAAGTTTGCCTGCCATTAACTAGCCCAACAGTGAAACCTGTGTACCCAGCCATTGCCCCGTGTACTGCACTTTGTGCCAGAAGTGTGCAGTAAACATTGTCTGAAGCATTGCTTGGAATTGCTCGAATCATGTATGTTGGATCTGCATCCCCAAAGACGAACTTTTACACTTCCAGTTAACAAAATTAGATGCATGACTGAATGAAATCTGGTCAAATACCTATATATTTAAGATTTATCACCATCCTTTGTCTTCTCGCAAAGTAATCCTGCATCATGCAGCAGCAAAATGTGAACAATTGTTTCAAGACTCGTGGATATTTTGATATTCACCGAGATTGATTGGAAGTTTAACAGTAGCACATATGAAGATACGAGTACAATATGTACAATTCAAAACCTACTAAGACATTTTTAAATGATGATAGATATGCGTATCAAGCACATGATGAACATAGAATGGACATGTCTCCAGACTGAACATACAGGTAGATAGGAAGTGGCCATGATTTGAATTTGTAACGCACCTTTATCCTCTGAGACAACCATAGACCAACATCGAGAAGCAGTTTGTTCCCAGAGGCATCTTCATGCTCCATTGACTTCATGCTTTCAACAAGAAGATCTTGTCCAGCTCCCTCAGCAACAACTATGACCATATGTCCATTTTCTTTAAGGGTCTTCTCTATATATTCAAAAAGACCACCTTTTCCTTCCAGATAAAAGGGGGATTCTGGGATCAAGCAACAATCCTAGCGGGAGGAGAAAAGAACAAATCAACAATGTTTATCCACAGGGAAGATACGATTTTTCAGTCATTCATTTGGTAAAATACTAAACCAAATGTCTCAGCCAGTTGTTACAAGGATCTATTACAAGCAAATTAAGGAAATAACAATATCACTAACCACATCTCGGCTTGCAAGTGTCGCATACATAGCTATGAACCCTGCACCATTAGAGGTTCTTAGCTTAGAAGGTCGAAATTGCATAATCATACTCCAAAATTGATCTGCATATCTATATCTTAAGAATTTCAAATGCATAATATTGAATTAGATCAAGTATTATAAAAGGAAAAACTTGTCGTGGATAATTTTCATAGCCGAAAAAATTTGCTAGCATCAAGATAGTGAAAAATCATATCCCATCTGATTTTCCATGATTTATGATAATTCATACAGCTTGTTGACATGCATGATGTTGGTCAGATATCAAAACACATTAGTGTGCGCTTCTAATAAATGTCAAAGTGTGTTATTAAATATTCATAACAAACAATATCCACAATGTTTATTTTTTTGGTTGATTGCCTGATATTGGAGTACACAGTTTAAGAAAGAGATATCACAGATCACCATGAGACAGTATTTACGACGATGAAGGAGTTTTACCACTATAACGACCCATTAGTTTCACAACTCCGATACCATTTTCACCACTCTCAGCCTCTACATGTGCAGCATTAATCGCACGCTGGGCCTCTTCGACGGCAGTATCAAAACCAAAGGACTTGTCAATAATCTGAATCAGAGTTACAACGCAAAATGTAATGATGAACTCGATAATGGTTTTTATGCATAGTACAATATCAAAGAATAGGTGGAAAGAAGAGGAAAACTGATACCGCTATGTCATTATCTATCGTCTTGGGGATTCCAACAACAGAAACTTTGAGACATCGTCTCCGAATTTCCTACAATTAATAATCATTGAGAAATTTATCAATCAGTTCATCCTATTCTAATATTAGAAAACTAGAAGCTTTAATCCCCAAATACATAATTGAGAAAAAAAGTAATATTGGAAGTCAAATGTATTAGTTGTCCACTCACCAAAAGAAGATTACGAAGAGAAAATAAAGTTCATCGCCAAAATGATATCAACAACAACACAAACACATGATGTAAAATAAATTCTTTATAATATGATAAAATGGAAAATTTCTATCGTAGATGATTTTTTTAAGAAAAAAAATTGACATTACAAAATTGGCATTACAGCATATCTATACATGAACTAAATAGAACAATCTAGATAAACAGTTTGATTACTCAATTACCTCAAAAATAGCAGCTGCTCCCTTCTGAGTTCCATCTCCTCCTATGATATAGACCTGAATAATAAATATTTGCTAGTGAATCAATCTCAATATCTATCATTTGATAACCCAGCATCAAATAAACAAAAACCAAATGTAGAGTTTAAATTCTACTTGATTTATTCCACGATCTTGAATGTTATCAACTATCTTTGAGGTATCATGACCTCCTCGTGATGTACCTAGGATTGTACCACCACGTTTATGGATATCATTCACACTCTTTGGTGACAACTGTATGGTATTACGAGCATAGAATCCTCTATATCCACCCTGAAATGTCAATAAAATTTAACACAAAAAGTTACAAATAATCTAGAAACTAAGTCCTCAAGAGAAAATATTATATGGATCCATGCCCATTCAGTTAACATTTCAAACTCCATGCTAATTTGGAACTTGATATTGTAGTACTGCCTATTTAACTTTATCCATGGATTCTTGACTACACTAAAGCAACATCTAATCCATCAACACAACTACTTGGAATTAGATATATGATCTTACACTATTTGAACATAAACTTACATAAGCCTCTTTAGAATTAATTAAGTATATCAGCCTACACTGAACAGATATTAAGTGTGTGAAGTTACTGCTAACTTATAGCTTTTCTAACAATGTCTAGTTAAAGGGGTCATAACCCAAAACATACATTTTTTAACACATGATATTCATACACTGGACATAACATGTACATTAGAACACCCATACAGATACCCTGATTTGTGAGGCTTGGAAATCTTGTCCCATGACATTAGGGGTCAAAAATTGTAGGTAACATTCTATACTATAATGTAGATTGTACATAAATCTCCCGCTGCTGAAACAACATTTTAGACTACATCTAAAGGTTGTCTGAGAAATTTATAAGTTCCCATAATAGACCAATGGAACCAGCTCAAGTACATAAGGGTATGACAGGCATAGTGGATGAGGAATAGGGAAAAAAAGTTTTAGGAAGCCCCAAAAGTAGGTTGATTTTGAGGCTTACAATGGATAAGTACTATGTTACCAAAACACCAGAATGATCAAACAATTATTGATCCAACTCTCTTAGATGTAGATATGCAATCTGTCCCATCCACAGATATTTTTTTTAACAAAGCTTCCTACAACTCAATGAATCAAACTAATGTGGGTAAGTACATCATAATTATGAAATAAATAGAGAATTATGAAAATACCCAAGGAAGAAAGCACTTGGTAATGCAACAATTAGTCCTGACCTCAATACCAAGAATATTGTTAACGCCGTACATATAGGACAAGCCACACACTATTTCCCGAATGACTGTGTTAAGTCCTGGGCAGAGACCACCACATGTTACAATGCATGCAAGCACATCATCTGACTCAAAGTAAACCTGAATAAATCTCCAAGATTACCTATAAGTTAGAAATGATCTCATAAATATGACTAATGTATTCAGCAACATGTACCAGACAACATACCCTTTGGCGTGGCCCAGCACGTCGAAAGTGGATTCCCCTTGGGCTCTCTTTTTGAACAACAACCTACAGGCTCAAATTTTAATTACTATATTCCATATAAACAATCAAAGACATATGAGACAACAATAACATCTTTGCAGTTAAAAGTTTAAAACAGACTCTAGAGTATGTCACAACAAGAAACTTCTTACCTTCTTGGGAACAGTATCATCATGATCAACAAAGTACTGCCTGTCAAGGATATATTTAGAATTAATGTATAGAGTAGTAGTATGCTATAAATGAAAAATCATTGTTTGCCAATAACACATTAATGTATTCCAAGATTGGGTGTAAGAACATACTTGACGACTGAGTAAGCTGGGTTGTCTTGGAGTGGATTAGAGTAAGTCTGCACCAGAAGAGTGATCACAGCACTTCAAATTTATTTCAAAGACGCACAGTTTACAAGCAGTGATTATCTAAGTTGTCTTTGAAAAGTCAAATACAAGTGTTCATAGAATAATACTAGTAACATAAACTCAAAAGGTGGACAAGTGTTCAAAACAAAGTGCTCTAAATCCATCTGGAAAACAAACTAAATGAAACTTGTAACCGTGTTGTATCAATTAAATTAACACATGAATTAGTTTCAGTGGACGAAGTTGGGCTACAAGTGAGTATCAAGATTCTTTCTTACATACATAACCATTCAAAAATGCTATGCTGCTACGATCCCAGAACATTTTTTTCTTCTTCTTCTTCTTCTTCCCTTCCACACGATTTGACCAGTATTAAAAATGACGAATCAAGTTAATTCAAGGAAAAACCCTCGCTTAGGATACTACCCCGTCTCAATAGATCTTCATGCACGAATCTGGCACTAAGATCTCAGACAGATCAAGCCATAACGCGCTTAACTTGTAACGATCCCGGACTCCTATTTGTTCTCTCATCACTTTCAGTTTCCTAATGCAATCCAACAAAAGTTCGCATCGACAAATCCGCTACACAGGGCTAAAAAAAAAAGAAGTTGACTCACAGGGAGATTGGGGAGGTAATCGGTGAGGTGCGGCACGTCCTCGAGGACGTACCCGAACTCCCCTTTCACGATCTTGAGCGTAGACTCCGGTTTGATCCCCGTCATCGTGGGCGACGCAGCGGCAGTTAACGAGGGCAAGGAGGCGAAGACGCGAGGGAGGAAGTTACGAAGATCCAAGCCGAGGATCTGGATGCCGGTGGACGAATGGGGCTCAGAATCACAGCGATCGGGCTTCATCGCGGCACCTGCAGGAAGGAACGTCGGCGGAGCGGGCAAGATCGAGGATAATGGAGGAAGCCATCGTCGATCGGGAGGACGCCTGATGCAATGAATCGCCTGCTCGTGTTCCAATCGGACCAGATTCTTCTCGACGGCGACCTGCGATGCCTTTTCCGGTAGGTGGTCACGGAGCGCGGTGGTCGGGGAGGTAACGAGAGATTAACAAATTCCGAAAAGGACAGCCAGCGAAGTCGGTTGCAGTATAAGGGCCCGGCGGATTCGGCTCGAAATTAGCCCCTGAAAGTTAATAAAATATCAGATCTGCCGCTGTACGCCGACTGAGACATCTCGCGCAAGCTGATTTCTAACGTGGGGGCAAAAAGACGATTTTTAGATTCGCTCGTCCAACACTTGTCAATTTATCCCTGTACTCACACGCATAGGAAAATGATGAATAACTACTAACCATTAGTATAAATAATTATATAAAACTGATTTCTAACACCAGTTCATCGTGGATGACAATTCCATCCGAATAAAAATTTATTTTTAGATTTAATTATATAATTGGGTAATTAAATATGAGTATTTTTGAATATAGGTACAGAGATAGGTATAATAAAATCTTTTCTATACATGTTCGATATCCAATAATATAGATATATATATTGAAAAGAGAAAAACTTTAGTTCTATTCTCGTCTTAATAAAAATTTATTTTTCTACGAAAAATGCTCATTCGATAGAGCACGAGATGAGGAAAAGTCGAAAAGCAAACAATTTGAAATAATTTATTTATTTTTTTTTAAAAAAAGAATGATAGGTAGTAATAAGATAATGGATACCTAATCCTTTATGAGTACGAGGATGAGTATGAAATCTAAATACTCGATGCATATAGTAAATATGGATGAATAAAGAGGATATAAAATCCTACTTAAATCTTATCCATTGTCATCCATAT
>JBBPFP010000126.1:361782-372315 GCA_037974795.1 Kaempferia galanga | reverse complement strand
ATTAGCTCATAAATCAATCTAAATGCAACCAAAATATAAGCTCAACAAGGGTATTATCACTAGTCTTCTTGACCGAGTCGAGCCGACCACTCTTCCTAGAGCAGAGCGTCCGACCAACAATCTTCCTGGCCAAGCTGAGCCGACTTGTCTTCTTGGCAGAGCAGAGCGTTCGATCTGCCACACTAGTTGATCCGCCACTCTTCTTGGCTTATCCGCCACTCTGACTGACACACTAGTCTTCCTGACCTATCCACTATTCTTTCTGGCAAAACAGAGCATCCAACCCACCAGTCTTCCTGACTAAGTCAAACAAGGCTACCGAGTCAGGCGGGCCAACCGAGTCGACCGAGCTAACCGGGCAAACCTATTGCGAGAATAGACGAAGCTTCCATGTCTGGTCAACTTCACCTACCCCGTTGGCGCTTAACATACCGGTTGTCAGAAGATCATATACCAGAAAATATGTTGTGTACTTTCTGTATGACAGAACTCTCAAAAGTCCGACAAGGCACAAAAATGGTATGTTCACATGGGGAAAAGTGTTAGAATGATTTACCCTTTGTAAGAAATGCATTGATATGCATGCAAAGGGATAAAGTTCATATTATAAATAGGGGGTCTTGGCTTTCGACGGAGGTACGCGCACAACACACATGCATACCGCTCATTTCTACTATTTTCTCCATTTCAAATAACGTGTTGACTTGAGAGTCAGAGTAATAAAGTCGTGAACCCCTTTTCTAGTCCAGCCTCTAACGTTTTTTTACCTTGTTAGTCGTTGGTGTGCAAATCCCTCAAGTTTGGAGTGCTTCTCCTTCGGAATCTTTGTAGAGTCAACCTAAACGACATCACGATATCACATGTTCTAGCATCCATCCTCTCTAATTTTAAGCAGGATCAACCCAGATGCGATGGTCATGATCTTCTAACTATTAATTAGATATTTAAGGTTGGATTCTTGTGCTTTATTATAGGATTTTTTTGATGAAATGATTAATTATAATTTTTTATTTACCTTTTTGGATTCACGAGACCAACTAGGTATGAAATTCGGCACGCCAAAGTATACTTTTTTTCATGCCTTAATCATTTGCACTAATGACTATTAACTATTCATAATTTACCTACCCGTATTTTGATGAAAATACTGTGGAAGAGCGAATCACATTGTGTCACACGAGACTAGCTGTGTAAGATTACTTAGGTTGCGGATTCCCTAGTCTTCAATTAGAAGAATGAAATATATCGATTAAAAGAATTAAATAAAAGAGATGAAAATTCATGCTAAACTAGTGTTTATCTTGTTGTTTGTTGCTTGCGTCAGCTGGTCCCCACCTGCTCGCCAATAGTCATCGCCCACAACGGCGGCAGCCATGAGCGTTAAATGTGAGTCAACAAAGGCGCGTCCGATTAAGCCACGAACGTGCTGCCAGAGCTCTGCGTCTCTTGGCTCCCACGTTCGTTGCGGCAGCCATCGCGCGACGGCCGTAAGCCGCTAGCCGCAAGCCGCCGCGCTGTCTTCCCTCCGACCGCCCCCAACGAGGCGTGGCAAGAGAGAGAGGCTGGCAGCAGCCATGGTGGACGCAGGCGACCCACGCTTGCCGACTCCCGGCGCACCACCTGCTCATGCAGCCTCACCTGCGAACCCTAGCGCCGAAGAGGAGGGCGAAATTTCCTCTGGCGAAAACGATGTAGGGTTTTTCCTCCTCCTCATCATTATCATCATAATCTCGCTGTTTCTACCGTGATTTTTAATCATATGTCTAGGTCTTAGTGTGGAATTACTAACTTTCTGGTCTGGTTTTGTGCATGATGCTGCCTGTGTTAATATCCCACGGTTGACGTTGGCGTTTTACTTTCCTTCTGCTCATGCTTGACTTTTGGTACATCGATAGTAGTTTCCTCCTTTTTCGTTAATAAAACATTTGCTGTAAAAACTGGAAGGGTGAAAGGGTTCCATAGGAAGGAGAGGGAAACATAAAATGAAAAAGAACAAGAAAAAATAGTTCATAATCACCCCAAAACTAAGCCAACTCCAGATAACTGGGACAAACACGGATTGATGATGAACCATCCAAAAGCTACCGAATGCATTATCATCTCAATCATGCTCTATATATGGAGTTTTTTTTGGCTTGTCATAAATAGTCTCAAAGTCAAATTTGTAAGTAGTGTTAGCTTTTATTGAGTTTCATAATTGCCGTCTTCTTCAATAAAATGAATATTTTTGTATTCTACAACCAGGTTAACACTCTAATGACTTGTATGGCCACCATCAGTCCTCTCAGGTTCACATTGAAGAAAACTGAATTAATTCGGATTTGCAATTTTTTTCTTCTCTATAGACCTGTCTGAACCAAACATAACTATAGACTAATTAACTAAACCAAGTTCAAATCTTCAGTTTAACTTGACCCAAGTTGAATCAAATAGCATAGATTAGTCATGCTAGCCTTGGTGCAATGTTGACGGGCAGGAGGCTGATGAAGATTAGAAAGAGACAGGAGAGGAAGATAAGAAGACAAAGGTCAAGATGAGGAGAAAGAAGAAGATGAACTACTGATGGAGAAGAATAACTAGGGATAAGGGGCTAATGATTGGAGCAATGAGTTTTAAACTACAAAAGGTTTTTGGATGGGCTTTAATGAAGGATCCACGCTTGGCTCATTATAGATCACAAACTATGTGAGGGACAAAGTGGTGACAATGGACATTTATTTATGTCTTTTGTATGCTTAGTTTAAGGCAGCTCGCCTCCCACAATGTGGGTTTCCAAGGAAGGGTCAGACCATATTGTGTCTATTGTATGCAGTCTTATTTTGCATTGCAAGAGGTTGTTTCTGCGACTTGAGCCTTAGGCATATTTTGTATGCTCAGTTTATTCTTCAAAACACCAATTGGTTGTGGTGGCTCAAAAAATTTGTCTTTTATCGATTTCTCAACTATAGTAACTTCACATCTGGTTTTATTCTATACAATTATCTGTCAACAAACTTCCTAAGCAAATGGCATTTTTTTCCCCATATTTTTGATACTTGTTTTCTTTCTTCTAGGAATTGCCTACTATAACTGCTGCATTTAATAACAAAGAGATATCTGAACCGATTCTTGTTTCATCAAGGAACAAACTTGTTAGATATTCTTCGACAGGTAAGTCAATCATTGACCACTTCATGTTCATGTTTTCATTGTCATAGATTATTAACTATATAATTGAAGACATGACATGGATTTGAATCTAGTGTCTTAATGAGTGATAAAGGCAAAGCATACCATTACAACAATGTGCCAAGACCGAAGCACAGCTGTTAACACTTTTACTATGGCTGGTAGTAGGTGATATAGACTTGATACAGACGATACTAGGATTGATTTAGGTGATATAGAGCCAGATACAAGATATACAAATCTAACATAAAATTTGGAGAAATATATAATATAATCACAAAATTGTGCTTGTACGAAAACTCAATATATTTTTATTTATATATTCTACTTATAAAGGTAAAAATGAATGATATATGACCCTGTCCTATGTTATAAAAATAGCATAGCAACAATGATAGGTAATTCTTTATATAGTCAATATTACATTCTCCTCCTGGTACTTCAAAAGTGGACAAAACCAATAATTATGGTCGGCTCTCTTATGCATTAGTAACCAGACAATTTCTGAGACATTTCAGAAAGATATGTATTGGCTTTATTTTTTAAGTAGTTGGTTTTGCAAAGCATTGATAAGACGAGATTCACAATTTACCTTGTATGATCTCGAACCTTGGTTCTTATTCTTTTTGTCGTTTCCAGGTAATACTTCCATTGTACCCAATACAAAGTTTCATACTTCTAATAAAAAGTATTATAGAAAAACATTGAAGACAAAGCAGATTCCTTTCAAATCAAGCAATAACCGTACTCTTTCTTGGCACAAGAAAGTATCAGATGATAACCTTGTAATAAGATTTTCAGATGATGACTGTGAAACTGACTCCGGAGATTCTAAATCTGTAGCATCCATTGAAAAGAATGATCATGTGGCTAGATTACTCAAGTTTAAGATGCCAATGACCTCTTCACATAGACAAGAAATGCTGCAACAATCGACACTACACGATGAAAATTTCATGTCAAAGAAAGGAGTTGCAGGGCCTGCATTTGTAAATATTGGGAAAACCAATGGTTCTAACTTTGGGAATCAAAATTCTTCATCTGATAAGGTGGAGGACATTCAAAAACAAATTGCTGCCTTAAAGAATTCTATAAGACAGGTAAATGGCTATTTTCAGGATACAAGCTTAGCTGATACTGCAGCAGAAAGTTTGCACTATAAAATTTCTCCAAGGGAAAATGAATGTAAGGTTCAATCAAAGACAACATTTGAAAGCGTAGACATAGTCACTGGTTCCACAAACAATGGTTTTGAGCAGCTAAATCAGAAGTTAGACAACCAAGCAATACATAGTGATGGAGCTAAAGCTGCTAATGCTAAAAGACATCCCCTTGGTGTTCGACCAACAAAACGCTTGAAGATTGATAGGCCTTTAGAGCCTGTTCACTCCTCTGATGATGCCCTACGCTTTCAAGAACATTCTAACACACATCTAGAAGGATCTCATCATCCTCTACTTAAAGGACAAAGTGGTTTCTTTGCGGTGAGAAGTGGACTTAACTATGATGAAACAAAGAAAACTTTGTCCTCAAGTAATGAAGGAATTGACAGGAAGCATGGTCAAGTGAATGAAAATGCAGCTATATGTTCTAAAGCTCCACATATAGGAGCAAAAGAAACCATTTTGCCTTTGTCTGGTGCTACATTGTCTCCATACTCAGACCCTGATATGAATTGCAAGCAAGAAGCCAAGAATGATATCAATGCTTATGCCTCATGCAACTATGTAAAGTCTGCAATGGGGCCTGTGCTGTTGGCATCAGACGTTTTAGATCAAAGCTCATGTTTTGCTCAACAAGTACCTGGTGTTAAGGTTTGATCTTGTCTTCTAATTGCTATATCACATATTTTTTGGTGTTTGTTTTTGCTCCTATTTAAAACCGTCAATGCTTGTCCCAAGCCTGGTTGAAAAACGTTGAGGGATGCGGTAGGTTGCTAGCCAGCATCAAACAGAGACGAATCTTCTATGAATGGATCTCTTTGCTCCTATTTATTATTGGCTTATTGTTTTGTATTGAGAAACCAGAAAAGATACCAACTAATTCAAGCATTGGTAATGTGGATTAAGAAGCTTTTCTACACTGAGTACTCCAAATCTGTTCACTTGATGTAACAATTGTAAATTTACTGGAGATAATGTTTGAAAAACATTTTGAGTGCCTAGTGTGAGCAGACGAGTGTCAAACCAAGTGTCTGGATTGGATCCAATTTCTGGTTTTAGTATCAGACCAAACCAGCCAATTCAAGTGGTTTGATAAGAAATTGATGTCTAATCTGGTCGGCTTCCAAACAGAATGAATGAGAATAAACATACAGACAAACCCGGTCAAATTAGATTTGTCATTTAACCTCATGAACTTGCTGAAAATCATGTAATTTGACCTGAGTTCTTGATTTAAGAAAAAGGCAAATAACTTCAAGAATAAGAGTGTGAGGATTAGAATAAACAAAGAATCAAAGGGTGCTGCAAGGAGAGGGGGAGCATCCCCAACATATATAAATAAATGTCATGTATCACCTGAATGCATAAAATAACACTTAAAATATTGAGTATAGCAATTACTCAAAGTGTTTAATATTATGAAACATCTATATAATATTATAATGTAATATAATATCTTACTCACAAGTATCAACCTCACCACACTAATATAAAACACTAGTGTTTTGCTACAAATCCTAGGCATCCTAGTTATACATGACTTGTTTTCTTGTCTTTCCTTTTAGTTGCAATTGATCACGGAGGAGAAATATCAAAGCAGAAATTGCTACAGAAACATGTGCATAGGAAGCCATATAAAAAAAATATTAACCAAGTTAGGTAGCGTCGAACCTGGGTTTCATAGGAAGCCATATAACAATGACACATGGAGGAAGATAAAATATATTTTATATTTTTTACTTTCAGGCATGCTTTTTTGATATTTCGAAAAATCTTGCGCCTTATCACCTTGCACCTAAGCAGAGTTTCCCCACTTTAATACTAAAGTAAATTTTGTTATTTAGTGAGAAACACATAGGGGTAGATTTCTGCTTGTGTATGGGAAACTGCAATAGTGCAATGTAAGAAAATCTTTATGTTATTTGTTATTTAGTGATGGATTTGTCAACCATGTCTTTCAGATGTTGTATAATAGAGTATATCTGGAGCAAACTAATTCAAAACCTGCCAATTCATATACTGTTTGGAAATAACTTTTTTATGCCACCTAGTCCTCCTGGATCTAATACTCCTGATTCCTGAATTTTCTCTCATTCATTTCTTGCTTAATTAGTAAGAGATTTCTTCCCCATCTCCTATGTTTCTCCACTCTGCCAACTTCTCTTTTCCTTTGATCCCAAGAGTCTCTAGAAATACTCTAGGACTGAGCAAATGTAGAACTGCCGGTTATTGTTTTTTGGTGTAAAGCATTTTGTTAGCGAGCAAACTGTATAGAGTTGGGATATGATATTAACGGTCAAGTGGAAGAAACTTGACTCAAGTGCTTGCTTTCTGATTGTATAGAGATCCTTCTCCTTAGGTTTCGCTTTTTATTATGAAGCGCTCCTGCTTATTTCCAACTTATTAAGCAATATTGCTTTGCAAATTTTCTCTGATGACTGTCTAATGCCGTATGTACACTTCCTGTACATTATGTATGAGAATTACTTCAATGTATAAATCTTTTGAACACAATGCTGCATATTCTATATCTAAGATTTCTATGAATAATTTGCTTGATTTTGTTACTCTCATGGATCAGGAGAGGATTCCTGAATGGGGTATCTTTAGTTGGGAATCTTTATTGGAGTTGGAGCAGTCGCAAAACAGGGAGTTGGAAGAGGCACAGGAGTTTAGACGGAGGTGTGAGCTCAAAGAAAGGCTTGCACTCAAGGCTTATAGGAAAGCACAAAAAGATTTGATCAATGCTAACAAGAAATGTGTCATTCTATATAGGAATAGAGAAACCATCACAGCTAAGCTTCAGACTTTGATGCTGGAGCCTTCCAATTCTGTGTGGCAATCAAGCAAACAGGGTGATGCTGAACGCATACATTCTAAATTAGACTACCATGTACCAGCTGAAGTTCAGACATCAGAGGTTTTGTATGACAAAAATCATGGTTTGCTAAATGAGACTTCTCTTGATGTATCTTTAAGAATGATGAATAAGCATGGCTCTTGTTCTAACCAGTATTCAGAACATGATGATAACACATCAGACCATAGAGACAAAAATGCTACCAATGGACTTGGCATTCCGGCTTCATTTCCAAATATGTCTATAGATGACAACGAAGAAAATCTAGTTTTTGATAAGAGAGATGTGGAATCAAATTTGGCTTGCTCACCAAATGATGAAAATCATGCTGAAGGAATTTCTGATTTTGATGCCAAGAAAGACGGAAATTCTCATGATTATGATCTTGAAGCTGTCCTAAGGTCTAAGCTGGTTGCTAAGTTTGGTGTGAAGACATTTTCTAAGAATGGTGACATGAGCAGTGTTCCATGCCAAGTTCATCATGCGATTAACAATAACGAAAAGAGATCCAATGCTTCTGTCATTCAGCAAATACAAGAGCAGACGATCATTCAAAATTGTAATTCTGAAGGTATTTTGTTTCTTTTTTCTTAAGCATTTATGATGGTGTTCAACCTTCAGGGTCTCTCATTTATATTTTTAATAAGAATTTTTAGTAGTTGAGGAAATCATTTGCTTGTTCCACTTAGAAATTTTGCAGGTTTTACCGTTTACACACTTGTTTGACTTTTGATTTGTTAATTTCCATTTTCAATAGGATGCCCTTTTCTTCTAAAAATGTGGATGATACACAATGATTTAGCAGTTATAAGATTTTGTAAATTATCCTACTTTCTTGATAACTTCATAAAACTTGAAAAATATTGTTTTCTAGCTTATGGTTCTTTCATCTATTGTTTTCTAGCTTATGGTTCTTTCATCTCTAATTGCTGACTGAATATTTTGGTCCTGGGAGATTTTCCGTTGGGATGAAGAAAAAACATTCTGTATCTTATATTATTTTTGTGCTACAGTAAGTACATTGAAGACAAGGTAAAAACATTAAAATTCAATGTTTTTTTGGAAAGAAATTTTCATTTTATGGTGGTAACATGTTTAAATCCAATCAGGCAATTAACCCTTGAGGATACCTCGGATCCTGTGAAAGAAACCATATGTCGTTTCAAACCTTTACTCCCAATAATCATTTGAAGTTCCTTTTCTTCTAGATAGACATACAAAGAACTTCGATGTCATACTCAATTTTGCTATTTGCATGTAAGCACTTAACCAAGCATGTAAAGATAGTGTGGAGATCTTAAATCAGCTATAGGCCAAAACTGTCTGGTTAAAACCTATATGTTCCAACTTTCAACCACTGCAAAATTTTTTGCAAAGAATCAGATTGCATCGTATCATATCTGGATTTATTGTTTGGGTTATAATTTCTCCCAAGTATGTGAGCATTAGGTATGTGCAAGTGGAGTTGCAAATAGCATTGTGCTTCATCTGCCACTGAAGGGGTTGCTTATCTGGATTTTGATGTCAAAATCGTTTTATAGAATTATTCACTTAGTGATGCAAAGATGACTTCCAAATTGGATGTGTAGCTTTCTATAAGGAGTATAATCTAGAACTCTTACCCAGATTGCTGTCTAGTATGTTCTTGTTTCATCCGATGGAAGTACTAATTACTAAATGGATGATACTCTTTATTATGAAGGTTGTGCATCTCCCATGATCAGTTAATGGCTCACTTGTCTTGGTGTATCCACTAGTGTTAACTGATTCAATTCCTGTGTATCAACATCATCAAGCACATCAAGCATATACTTCCATTATTGAGAAATGCTAATGTTTCCCCTTGAGTTGACAACTTTTATACCAAAGAAGCTCATAAAGATCTCCCAAGTCTGAAATTGTTGATGGAGGTACTCCTCCAACTGAGTGTGTGATCTCAGTAAAATCACTACTAGTAATGGTGATGTCTTCATTGACATTAAGGGCACATCTTCATGACTTAGAGATGACATAGAGAGTGAATGATCTGTTAAATTCCTAGTCATTCAAATTTGAGTGATCTACTACACCCCTAGTAATTCGAATTAAAGAAGAGCAGAATTAAAAAATTTAAACCATGCCCTAAGAGATTGCTTCAACTTGTACTAATAATTCTTATTGTTGGGTTAGTCTCCCCTTAACAAGTCTAGGAAGTTGCTCCACATAGACCTACCATGAAGTTTTCTTGGTGATGGAAGGAAAAGTATCCAGATACTCCGCACCATAAATATGAGGGTGTCTCTCAGTCATTAAGCACACTTTGAGCCAATCCTCACCACCATTAGAAGACCAACAATGAAGTTCCATTAGCAACCATAATATACTTGAAAGAAGTCATACTAGTTCCCAAGTGTTGTTTCAGAAGCGGATATTCATCTAATGATTGAGTCTTAGAATATGATCTTAAAAGAAATTATGCTTGATATGGTTATATTTCAATGGAGACTTTTGAACTAGTTTAAGAAATTGTACAAATGCTAAGGTTTTTTCACACAAGGTGCCATTTTGCAGTATGAGCTGCAACCGAATGCCGAACTGGGTAGTGCTGGTGTTTCACCATTGTGGACCCCTGTTTACTTTTGAAGTCTTAAATTTTCATGCTGTTATACTTCAATTTGTGCAGATCCTGCTAGGGTGGAAGGAATAATGAAATTGAGCTCCGTTAAGCATTGTGATCAATTTCAGCAAAATGAATTTTCCTCTGAAGTTGAAGCTCAAAAGACTCATAACCCCAAGGAGGGAAGTAACTTTCTAAAAGTATCTCACTGGTTAGTTTGCCAGTCTATTTTATCGCCATCTTCCTCAATTCTGCATAACGTGTTGCCACTTGTGAAGTTTATTGTCTCTTCTTATCATAATCGGAATACTGAAGAAAAAGGTGCTTGGCCAGTGAATGAGTCTCAAAAAGTTGTTTGTAAGCTAGATAAAATTGATGCTTGCACAAGAGACAGTGGTATGGGCAGCATGTGTGATATTTTAATTGATCCATTCTGGCCATTTTGCATGTTTGAGCTCAGAGGAAAATGCAATAATGATGAATGCCCATGGCAACATGTCAAACAAAACAGTAAGAGAAGTTTAAAACGAGGACTTCTGGTTGCTCATAAATCAGGTTCAATTTTTGATGTGTTTTATTACTTGGTAAATAGACATATCATCTCATTAAAAATCATCTGATGCAGATTCCTATTTCCACACTTTAACTGCTGAGATGTTGCAAAACGGCTTGGAGCCAACTCATGGTTTCAGCAAAGACTTTCTTCCCATCCCTGCTTATTATATTGGTGCAAGTCTTGTAAAAGT
>JBBPFP010000126.1:340510-355244 GCA_037974795.1 Kaempferia galanga | reverse complement strand
CCGAATAAAGTAACTATCTTGATTTTCTAATTTCCGCTGCGTTTTCTCTGATTATTTTTCGATCGATATTCACCCCCTCTCTCTATCGAACTATACGATCCTACAATTTGAGCCTGTAGGGGACCCAGCTAATCCATCTTTGTCTTGACTCTTTTTCTCGACATGGGTAACTATCTTGACCTCTGAGAAATACGTGGAGGCTCTACCATTCCAACACAACAATGTTCTTGATAAGAGTTTATTTATGTTCTCTCGATATACAAAAGATTAATTAAATGAATAAGCTTGTACAACTCATTAAACTAAATTAATAAGTTTAAACACATATATTCAATTCGTTAATGTTCGTGAACAATGTTCATTAATAAAACTCTTATTAGCATGTTAAATAAATAAAGAAAGTTTCAAAATGTATAAATAAGTTTGTATTATCAAGCTTAATCATGTTCAATAACTACCAAACAAGCTTAAAATGTAAAAATTAGAAATAATCAAACTAATTTGAATTGAGAATTCGATAACATCTAAACGAATCAAGTTAAGCTAAATTTGAATCAAGCTCAAACTTATAAAAAATAAGCTACGTTAAATTTGAACAATCATTTCAATGACTTAATTTACTTTAGACCCAGCTCATAGCGGTTCATTCACACCCCTACGGACACTTGCATCATGCTTTGAATAACAGTGAGCTCGAAGTCGCTGATCAGAGCCGTCTATTAAAGTGCATTTAGCAATGTTCGAGCAACCACCTCTTGCGTCGACTATCGACTTAGCCTCTTCTGTCATTGCCAAGTAAGATTTGCAGAGATCCCCATTTCAATCACGAAAGAATTGGATGGTATCTATTTCTGAAGAACTTTACATAGAATTTTATTTCTAAATAAGTGTCATTGATGCGACAAGGGTGTACACAAAAGGTATCCCTTAAATACATTAAACCCCAACGTTAACATAGTTTTATTTTATTTGAATCCTATAGCACATTCACTTGCCCAATGATGATTCAAACCTCACATTAGACACTTCGACCGCAAAATTCAAACCACTAATGTCATTGGGGTGTTATGCTAGGACCCACTTGAGCTTTTCGAATTTACCTGGTGGCCAGTTCGTAAGACCGAGCCGTCCACCTCCATGACTAGTTGGACCCAAGACTCAAATACCTAAACTAACAAAGCACTTAGAAAGTTCATTCGCAATAGCAATTCCATTAGCCATTTGATTGGGAAGTAGATCAATTGTGTCCCATGTACGATTTCTTGTCATCAAATTCGCCAAAGTAACTCTCTGCCATTACAAGAAGCTTCGAAAGGAAATTAAGAGCAAAGTATGATAGCAAATTGAAGATGGTTAGGTATCAAAGATGGTGAATGAGGTTACAAATTGAAACTTTCATCCACACTCAACATACTGTGAAAACAATTTAGCATCTGACCATCCAAAAGCTTCCTGAAAGCATAATCAGTAGAATTACATTTGAATCATGGGAATCTGATCATATTAATATTCATCAGGTTCTCATTTGGCAAAACTAAAAATATAATGGTGGTAACATTTGGTTCTTTTAGACAGGATATAACAAGATAGCAGTCCAGGAGTAACTATGCTATTGTAAGGGTGCAAGTTGAGATAACAAGGCCAAAAGTGCTGTACCAGCTCCCAGATAAATGTGGAGTGGGATCAAACACATTATGGGGATGGATCAACAGTATGCGCTCAGCTGGTACAAGACATGAAATTATTTTCGTAGAGCTAATTAGAGTGAAAACAGAATTTTAGCCAAATCAAATTTCACAATCTAAACTGATGCTACAAACTGCTGGCACGAAGAAGCCAACCTTTGCGAGGAGCCAAACCTCCTTCGATCAAGTGAATGATGAAAGTCCCTTGCCTGCAAGGATTCATAAGTATCCAGAAAGGTCACAATTCATTTTTCTGGTTCTCATTGAGTGGTTTGGTTGTTTTTCTACCTAATAAGTTTGCCAACTTGCACATGAATGAACAAGGCTTTTGCGGCACGGACTCTGATTCTGGCAACTTCATCTTAATGGTACAAACAGAATTGAAATCATGTACCAGGTGAGGATTGACAATTTTTTCCTGCACATATGGTATCAACATGATACAAAAAAAAATAGATAAGAGGGTATCGGAGCATAATTTCAACACCATAAAAGAATAAAACTAAGGATGCTTGCAGTGGGAGATTGTAGAAAATAATCTTTGAGTCATACCTTGAAATCCTTAAACTGACAAAAATCTTTCTGGCCACATCCCTGCAAGGAAAATGTGTCACTATATATGGTGTTTATTTGATTTTTTTTTTTTTTTTGTTATGGAGGAAAGGATCACGGTATTTCTTACAGGCAAAGGAACAGCAATTTCATTGTGGAAGACTCGCACAAAGTACTCAGCCCTTTGGTCTCCAGAGGACACTATATTCTTAGAAGTATTGCCTGAACACTTGTACAAGGCCAACATATTGTTCCCAGCAAAAGGTGCTATCATACTGCCTTTCCAATTTCTTATGTTGGGTGGCAATGGAGGAAGGCTTAATGGTTGCTCCCTCTGAATTTGCTTAAACTCTGGAAAATGGACAATATGCATTACTTTTGTATGCAAGGATGGAGATTTAAATAAATTTAAAAAGCAAAATCAGATATAAAAACTTCACCAGATTCATCAAGAAATAGTCCAAGCAAACATGTGAAAGGAACAACTGTTTCTGCGTGTGCAAAGCGTAGTCTTGCCTTCTCAGGAGACCCAGAATCCATTTCTGGAAATCAATTAAAAGATGAATTAGTTAAATGTTGAAAAAATGTCTACGTTATCATGTAAAACAAAATAGCAGGTGGCATCATGGAATCACAAAAACAGAATTCAACATCTCAAAGATGAGCCTAGTGGAAGAACCACAGTGGATGTGAAGCAAATATATGTCATGAAAAAAAAAAGAAGACTTCAAGATTCAGGGACTTCAACATAAGTTCATAGCTGGGCATGAAAAGGAAGCAACCTTTCTTTTGTTCACTTCAAAATGTGGGTTGGGGGGGGCGGTGGTGGTGTAGTTCCTCCTGCCATTTCATGACAGGTTTTTGCTCTCTCAAATCCTTTCTTAAATGTAGAAAGATTTCAAGAAATTGATATAGCTCTGAAAAGTCATTATGCAAAATAACGTTTTTTGACAAGAAAGGCTTCATTTATAGACTCTAGACAAGTGTGCCAGCCACTATTGAGATGACACATGGCAATACCATGTAGGATCTGATAGGGTGCTAGGATGGCCCTTTATTCACATTACTTTCATCTAGTAAACACACATATGGCTTATCTAATGGCCTCAGTCTTCTAAAAATCAGGCTGCATTTTCTCCCCTTGCATGTTGAGAAAATGACTTATTTTCATGTGACACCGGAATAACTTTTCAAGAGATGGCATCAGAGTGCACCCTACCATTTCTAATAATAGTTATGGACACTTGCCTAAGCTTGACTTCAATATCACATTTGGTAATTGCTATTGTAAATTAGATACCACAATTTTGTTTACTGATCAAAGTAGTGAGTGATCTAGTTAACAAGAATGCAAATGGCTATGTGAGCCAACTATTTACAATAACAAAAAAAATAGTACACTAGGAACTGGAGGTTCTAGTAAGTCTAAGGATAACATAGCTTTTTCCGATTGAACAAGGTTAAGTACGACAAATTAAATGTTGTCAAGAGATGAATTGTTGAACCCAAATATATATTGATGTTGAAGCATCACAGAATAAAACATACTGTAGGTGTTTTAAAATTTTTCATGGTAATATGGAGAAAGCAAACTCCTGTATGTGCTCTAGTTGTCAGAGGAGAAGGAAATGGTCATGAAAAGATATTTTAGACTTGTTGAGTTTCCGAGAATACAAATATATTTATGGAGTTTTTCATAGTAGGAAATTGAATCTGTTGGATCGGGTGGACCAACTAGAGGGGGTGAGTAGCCTTGCAATTACAGATTAACACTTCTCTTGCTACTTACTTAGCAAGGACACACTTTAATTAATTAAAAACAAATGACATAAATAAAATAAAAAAGAGACTTCGGATTTACTTGGTTTACAACCGGGGAGGTTGCTAATCCAAGACAATGAACTAAAATCTCCTTCGTGAAAACGAAGTAGCTACTTACAAACTTTGAAAGCTCAAAATGAAATATAGAATTGAAAGAAGAGGTGTGTTATGAACTCCTAGCTCTAGGGTACTATTTATAGTGCACTGGTTGAAATGACCGTTTTGCTGACGTGGCAACTAGGGGTGCATCCAATGGATGAAATTTGCCAACGTTTAGACTAAATGGAGGCGCCTCAGTTCATCGAAGGCGCCTCAGCTATTGCTGAGCTAGATTCCAAGGCTTATTCGCTCTACAACATTTCTGCTTCATCGGAGGCGCCTCGAGTACTATTCATCTGAGGCACCTTCTGTCCTATCTGAGGCACCTCGAGTATTATTCGTCAGAGGTGCCTCCAGTCTGAGGCACCTTGAATGGTCAATTCTTCATTCCTCTCGCTTGGGTGATTCCGGTCATCTGAAGTTAAGCTCACCCGAACTGAACTCCAACCTTCTCCTTGAGCAGGCTTCCTCCCGGCTGCTCGTCCCTCGAATGCATCGCACATGCCCTTCTCACTCCAAAGGCATACTCTTCCACAACTCCTCGTCCCTCGGATGCACCGAACCCATCGACTCCCTTTCCGTGTCAGGTTTCTTGCTCATTGCGTCTTCCCCTCGACTTCTTATATTCCTAAGTCTCTGCTCACTCAGACACAAGGCATCAAAAACACAGACCTAACTTAACTCAGATGACCACATCAAAACTAATCTGAGTACTTATAGAATCTTTGTTTACCTAAGACTCCCTCAACATTCTTGTTAGATTGGATACCTCTCTAAAGAGTTTCAACATCATTAGAAAACTTTGATGATGGGTAGCCATTGAAGAGGTCACCAAAACCGACAAAGCACTATGAAAAGGCCAAAACATAATTAAAGATGAAGTGAGAACAAAGGCGATTATAGGTCCAAAGTGTCCAACACGTGACCGATATTTTACGGAAACAAGTTGCCAGTTCTACTGAACGAATAAAAAGAAAAAGAAAAAGAAGTGACCAACATTTAGAAATTGAAATGATAAGAGGCAAAGACATTGGAACAAGTGGCCAACAGACCAAGTAATCAATGGAGGAAAAGATAGGATTTCAAGCATCTGGCTTGCTCACTGCAAGCTTGCAATTAAAGAATTCTCATTGTTGATGAACCAATGTCAATCACCATGTTATTCAGCCTTGCCCCTTGGGCAACACGTGCGAGATAGCAATAAATTAGATTAAATCAAAAGTTTGAATCTATATCAATTATTTTAATATTCAAGAAATTTGCACTTTAGTCAGGGTTGAACAGCAAACGAGACCTTCTAATTGTAAAATTAAAGTCATAATGAATGTAATAGACTTGGTACATTATAATTTCCTTCTTTCAGAATTTTTTTTTTCTTGATCAAATATCTTTACAATCAATTCTGTAGCCTAGACCTCAGGCCCATGCATTACCCGCAATTCTGAAGGGGAAATGAAACTGAAATGTCTACTAGTTAGGATCCAGGCATCCAACAAAGTGATCCACATCAATCTTGCTAGTGAGTTAATTCTCTACGAAAAAAATATGCTTTGTCATCATATTAAAGATGAGAATATATAGCTTCAGTAAAATACAAAGATTAAGATTTAAGTTTATATTACCTTCTTCAGAATTGATTGTTTTCTCCATTGATTGAACAACATCTTGAAGCAGTGGTAATCCCATGCGATAATTAACAGATTCACCATAACCCTTCAGCATAAATACCTCCAAGTCATCAGTCCACTCAAGTAAAGAAACCTGATCATGTAAAAAGTATATTAGTACCTGCAATCATGCACTAAAATCACTATATGACCGAACAACAATGAAAGAATGATTGAGATCCAGATGATCTAGGAGATGTACAAATTCTATGCAAGCAAATAACAATCAAATAGTTCCTCAACAAAAGACATAAGACGGTAGAATGCTTTCGAATATGATGCATGTGATAAAGGCCTTTGTTTCAGCACATATCTAAAGACACATACAATGATGGTGCACATGACTCTACTACAATGTATTCTTCCTCCTTGCTCTTCTCTTCTCATCCTCAAGTTTGCTCAATCTATTGTTGCTACAAATAAGATCTCCCTCTGCTCATAATCATATTACCACATCAGCACCACCTAGACAATCCAATCACTGCATCCTCTACAGCTCACTAGATCTCATGTGAGCATGAAGGAGTCATCAATAAGCATTGTCCCCCATATCTTTTCGTCTAGATCAAAAGTACTACCACACTAATGCAATACAATATTTCTTTCCCAGGTTTTACAAATCCAAAATAAACACATATACTTAATTACCCATGAATTACAATCTCCTGGACATACTTCTGCTAGTATAGAAATATTGATTACTTGAGTTACCGGTCACTGATTCAGTTAGATCTGAGAAAATCTAGTTTAAAATTCTCTTTTTGGAATAAATTAGCACTCTCAGTTGTTTAGAAAGCAATTATGATAAATACAAATGATGAATATCAAAATGTTTTTGTCCTCACTATCTGTAGCCTACTAAACTAGTCTAACTACTAAATGTTTGAATGTGAAAGGATATATAGGATTCACCAAAGTCGGCATTGGCCAACTCAACACTAGTACCACAATGTATTAGTATTTTGAATCTTCTTCCCTGTGAAAACCACAACTCATCCTTCCTCTATCCTACCCAACCTTCTAATAATTCTTTCTCATTTCATGTTTGCCATCCTAATGAAACCTCATTCTATTGCAAGATTCAACAGCACTAACTGAAAACCTTGGCCCTCTATCTTTTCAATAAGCTGTCATACTTCATAACCTGTATATCTATGAGAATACTATCACATGAAACAAAAGTCCACTTTGTTTTTCAACAACTCGGATGAACTTTACTACCTAGTAACCAAATAGGGCATACCTCTGAAGGATTAAAAAGGCTGCAAGCTTGATTGGTTATGTCCAGTAGAGATGCTTCCTGCAAGTCACACAGGAACATCAACTAATATGAATGAGAAGCTCAAAGCATCTAACAAGAGCTAACAATGAATATCTGATACCTGCTTACAGAGAAACCAGAGAGATTTAACATCCTGATTTGTAAAATTTAATTGATAGCGATTGATCAATGAAGAGACAATCTGATCTATAACAGGTTCCTTCATCTTTTCAACTTCAGGCTCCTTATTTTTCCTATATTTCTGAAAAGAAAGAGCATGAGAAACTTATGCCTGACAACACATGAATCAAGGAACCCTACAAACTTGCTGTTTGTCACATGTATTATAACATGGATCACATGTTAAACAACAAACAGAAGGAAAAAAATGGCACATGCATTTATTTCAAAATCATTGTGAGGATATTAAATAATACAGTAATTACAAATATACTGTTCTAACTGATAAAATTTATCTCATTCATATATAAAAAAAATTTAATTGTTTATTTGTCAATTTTACCCAAAACTCATAGAACCTTCATACAGAATGTAGCAAAAAGAGCTATCACTATCAGGTACCTGTTTGTCCATAGAAGCAGGTAATATCCGTAGTTTTATATGGTTCTATTCGTGCTCATGCAAACAAACGTGAATTAATATGCATGC
The DNA here is from genome assembly GCA_037974795.1 of Kaempferia galanga. NCBI lineage: Eukaryota > Viridiplantae > Streptophyta > Magnoliopsida > Zingiberales > Zingiberaceae > Kaempferia > Kaempferia galanga. The sequence continues at coordinate 347,490 of JBBPFP010000126.1, read as the reverse complement.
AAACATATAGATAGTTCTCAGTCAACTGTTGACAATGAAACTGAGATCCAACTGAAAAGAGAAAACAAGAAAGAAGTAAGCTTGAAAGGCTATTTACTGAATTAGTGAAGTTATGCTACCATTACTAGGAAAAGGAAGATTCGTGATATGAAAATGAGCTAGAAAACAAAGATCAACAATCCATCCATCATCACCATCCAAAAAAACCAAAGGTTAGTTGTGCTATGTGAGTACCTGATAATGCATTTCATCCAAATCTATTTGCAACCCAGAGAGAATTTTAATGATATCATCACATGTCCTAGTTATAGCTTGTAAAGATTTAACATAACACATGGTCTCTTCTTAGAGCAAGATTAATTGTTTTATACATGACAATAGATGCAGAGAGATCTATTGTACCTTGTATGTTTCGCAAGTATCATAAAACCGTAGATGCAAATCACTAGCTCGACTCTCACTAATAACAGAAAAGGCCCGATGTTGCCCAGGTCCTAGGCTGCCTTTCCCAGAAAATATCCCCATGCCAAATGCCACGGCACTAGCTGATGCTCGAGGGACCTGATTCATTATGGAAATTTGTCAAATTGAACAGAATATAACATAAACATACTTTACAAGAATCAACAGTCATACAGCTCATGATAACATATAAGTTGGATAAATCTATGCCCAATTAAAGCAGGAAAAAAAATTCTATCATGGCATTGAAATAGGAAGTTACATTCAAAATAGGAAGTCATAAACTTGTCTCATTTGTTGCACAACATTGTTCGACTCACACGAATGGTATTCATAAGAACCGAACCAATAACTCCATATAAGTATATAACATGCGCATTTGAATCCAATGCTTAAACATTCATTCCATGCCAATTTGCATGCGGGCTAAAAACTTCTTTGTGCTTACTGAATATCAAGTGAAATTGTTTGAGACGTAAAAACCAACGCAATCACTATAACCATTGCAACAACATCAAAGCTTTCACATTAGGCTTATGTGATGATGGTGATGGCCACAACAACATTAGAACCCTCAAGCAACACTTTAGAAAGGTTTGCGATCGCTGCAACGACCGTGACAACATTGGAGCTTTAGCACAAGGCTTCCACGAGGGACATGAAACGACCACAACAAGGGCTAGGGTTTGATACCATCTCTTCTCTACTTCCTTCTCCAATTTTCTTACTCTTCACCTCTTTGATTCGTTCTTCCTCCTTGGTGTCTTCGGCACCACACATTGGCATGCCTGCCAAGGCACCAAAACATCTTATTCCAATTCAGAACTAAAACGCATACTTGAAACGAGATTTCAACACTCATTTGAACTTATTCTGTAGTTAAGGAAACTTATGGATTACCTTCTACATCAGCCTTAAGCTATTTATTTTACTAATTTAACCTGTTCTTAAGAAATTTGTTAATAACGTCTTCAACACACCCATTGCTTTAATCAAGGGAGTTGAAATCTTATTAAAATTTAAAGGAATTTTTTTTTGCACGCTCTTGAACTATTATTACAGTCTCTCTCTATAGTTGTAAAACTTTTGAGGACAGAATTTTAACCAACATTTTTTTGCTTTGGATGACTACTAATGTATCTCATTGAAGTGTTGGTCAGATGAATAGTGATTCAGCCTATCTTACTTGGAAGTTGTACAAATATTATATATCGTACATGTTAAACCTTTTTCAATGGTGTACTACACCTTTGTAATACCAAAGTTTTCTTATGTTAATCTCAATTTTGTTAAGTTAATTTGAGGATGGGAAAAACACTTCACTATTAACCCATACATCACTAAATGTTATCGTTTAAATCTTCATCATCAAACTGTATTGGTGATAACTATTTTTAGTTGGTTGCATGAGTCTTATCCCTCGTTGTATGCAAAGATATATTACTAATAATATTTAAATTCATTAAATGATTTTTTTGCAATCATTAATATTTTCTGGTCTCCTTCTACCATTTACAACTTCCATTCTAATAGATTTAGCACTTCTAGCTATCAAATATATTGGTCGGCTTTGATAATAAATTATCATCTATTTTCTCATTTTATCATCTAGTGAAACTACACCTAATTGCTTTCAAATATTTTATTTTTTATTTTATTCTTAGAAACTCAATACATCCACTTTAGTATCTTTATCTTACTAGATTAACTTTGCTTCCTAATAGCCCAATCCTTATAGTAGAGTAGTCCATACAACAGTCATCTAAAAGTTCCTTTTACCCAATGAGAAACAAGATAATCGTACAAGGCTCCACAAGTTCCTCTCAATTTGTTTTTCTCACTCTTTATCCTATTAATGATATCTTCATCAATATTTCCTACTTCTTCATTAATATATTCAAGATATCTAAAACTCATTCATATGAATTTTATATACATCAATCTTCACTATTTTCATTGATTTATCTTTTTTTACTAAAACTACATTTTATATACAAAATTTTCATTCTACTTATCTTAAAATCTTTAGTTTCTAAGGGTTTTTTTTCTTCCATATTTCAAGCTTCAATTTTAATCTAATCACATTTTCATACAAACAATATTTGTTGCAAATAGCATATACCAAGGAGGTTTATCATGAATGTGATTGGTTAATGTGAAATGATGAGAAGATAAGAAAAATGTATCAATTTAAATACAGATGAAAAAGCCACTTTATGTTTGATGTTTTCTAGAAGATGAAGCACCATAACTAGAGATCACAATTTATGAATAATCAACAGACTTATCACCACCCTTAACACAAGATTTTGTAATATTAAAACAGGAAATGGAGCATCATGTGAGTCAGGAAGATGATACAAAGTGAATAAATAGATAACCTGGGTTGCCCTTATGTGGTAGGTATCAGGATGATACTCTTCCCTAAAAAGTGTTGAAAATCTGTCTCTTATACGAACTCCTAGATGATACAGTTCAACTTCCCCTTTGCTAATTAGTTCTCCGCCTTTCCCTCGACCTTTCCATGGAGATTGCCATCCCCATAACCAGGTTGGAATTTTCTGCAAAGCATCCTCTTCTAGTATCTGCTTAGCATCCGTGACAAGGGCTTCTAAACGAATTGCCAATCGGTCCAACTCTTTTATTCGCTTCTTGGTAGGCGAGCGGGTTCCATGCCTTGCCTATTGAATACACATATCAAGCAAAATGCTAATTTCAATTTAAAAAGCTTCAATTCCCAACAAAATAGCATGATATATTTTTCAATAACATTCAATGCTAAAAATTTATCAAGAAAAAAGTTTTCTTAGATCCCTTAGACAATATTTGGATATGGTTGCACAATGAACATTTCCTAACATACTACATGATGGTTTAATTCCCTACAAGAAAGATCAACTTATTGTGATGAATTAGCCACCAAAAAGTTATTTAACCACTTTAAACTTTTACAAGTTATCATATTTACAAAGTGAGAGATATACATCCTTTCCCACAACAGATACATATGCCGGATACTACAATTAGAGAACCTGTATTGCAATGAGGAAGAACAAATAATGGAAAATAGAAAACTACAATTAGAAACTTTACATTAAAGGAAAGATCCAAGAGAATTGAATACATATGGCACTGGCTTTGACCTCTTTGTTAGACATGGTATCATTTTGGGTGGCATATTCATCTACAACACTCGAATCACTTGAGCAAAAATAACTAGCTGGTTTCAACCTTGTTGAAAATATTGGGTTAATTAGATATCAAGTGTAGTGGGTTTAGTCCCACATTGATATGTTTAGGATTTTTTCATGAGTCTATGTATACCCATGTACATGATTATTTCATTAAGCAATATAGTATTTACCTATCCCTAAATTCTACATCATACTAGAACCAAGCTTTAAAGATTAGGATTTTTCCAAAAGATATAGGCTTCTCGAGGGGGCGTTATTGTCACCATCTTCCCACAATACAAAGAAATCTAAGCCTCAATCCCTCCTCCACGTGATCATGGTGCCATTGTCTCATATGTAGTTTCAGTTGGAAATCCTTGAAATGGATGTGGCCATCTTTAAATTACAATGCCATCTCATGGAAAACCTAAGGAGCAAGCTTAGGCATTAGAAATCCACACATCAACTCCTACTGCACTCATTCAAGTGTAGATGAGTTGGGGGGTTAGTGATTGTATTTGTAATAAAGATTTTAGGGATGAATGTGATGTTGTATTGTTCTCGTGGTGCACATCAACTCCTCCTCACTCACTATAGTGTAGATGAGTTGGGGATAGCGATTGTACAAAAGCTTGCAGGGATGTGTGAGATGTTGCATAGCTCTCATGGTTGGGGAAGTGTGCAAAAGTCTTCTTGTCTAGTGGCTCATCAAGATTGTAACTCTACCACCCATCATCACTCATCCGAGGAAGTATTTTCCTATTCCCAAATTTTGTCCATTGTGATCGAAAGACTTCTTGTGCATTGTTCCATTAGATATATCTTCTATGTCTACTTTCAGCTCCTCCATATCTATTCTTCTTTTATCTACACTCACCTTCTTTTGGTCATGTTGTGAGGATTATGTAGGCATGTCTTGGTCTTCCTTCCACAAATTCCAGCCAACCTTTTATGTTGTTCTTCCTTCAAAAAAGTCCTATTCTATGATATTTATGTGATATATTTGCACTGCTTAAAATCTTGTGAAGACCTGAATAGATAAAGAATGTCTTATTTTCATGTTACCAATTGGTCGAACTTTGCTAGTTGTCTCTAGTGAAAACCCAAATAGAGAAAATGTCACATTCTCAATTTGTTGGTCGAGCTATGTTATCTATCTTTTCTCTAACACCCTAGAGTGTATTTCTTTTTCTATCCGTTACTATGTTGTTATAATTGTCACTTCAAGAAGAAGCTCACTTGAAAGATTAATTACTCATATCTCTCTCTATCCTTTCTCTCTCCTTTCTTTTCATCTTGAGGTCAATGTCATTATTGGATGTCTATTGATCTAAGGTTGAAAGGATCATTGCTACAAGATCAATCAATTATTTCCAAGGCTTTGTTGATCGAAGGTTGCATGTTTCATTGACTTCTTAAGATTTATTTTGTTTGCATGGGAATATTATATTTTCAATTCATTATGATCATGCTTTAATTGATAGTTTTAGTTCATGTAACAAACTGAAGATAGATAGTATAAATGTTTATGTTGCAGCTTGAAGTGGATTGTTGAAGATGTTAGGTTAACTAGATATTAGATGTAGTCAACTCAGTTCAATAGTACTTTTAGGTTTAAGATTTTACAATGTATCTGCATATACCCATGTAATGCAATGGTTATCTCATTAAAGAGTCCAATACTTTTCTATTGCCAAATACTATACAATCTTATCTGATCTTATTGCAATCCCTGGAGCCAATATCTATCTACTCATGATGTCCTACTGAACAAGTCAGCAACGGAGCATGCATATCTAGTGAAACATTGTACTTTGACAAATGGAACATGGTTATCGTATATACGTTCAGAATATGAACCATTCACATTTCTTTATTCTAATTCTTGCTGCAAGAATAGGACATAATAGAAGCCTACTTTGGCAGGCGTTAAACCTGTTTTATTAGAAATTATGGAGGTAGTATTTCTAATTTAACTAGCAAAACACCCGACCATTTCTGATGCTAAAGATAATTTACAATAACAATAAGCCAACTTATGCATAACATTACCACAAGATTCAAGTGGACTGGTTCACATCCATCAGGTAGAGCAGAGGATGAAACACCCACATCGCTAGCCTCTCTTGCAATCTCATATCTGCAATTAGAAATTTTTTAATTAGCATTAAAAGATAAACTAATCCAAGTTGTCTGAGTTCTTGTAAAGTGATCATTTCTGGTCCGTTCAAATGCATCTGCACAAACGTAAGGACATAACAGGGATATTGAATCACTAGAAAAAGTTCGTGACAAAATAAATACTATAGTCCACGTTTAACGTTATTCACAATTCCAAAATCTGATAGTTTTCCCGACTTTTAAGAGTTCATAGTTTCTAACGAACGGGGACAAGGGCAATAAATAGTACAGAGAAAGCTAAAAATGTGGTCGAAGCATGACTGCCCTCTGCAAATCAGATCCACGTTGTACTCTCGTGGATGATGCATGCACCTCTCACGAATGAATGCAAATTTTGAGATTCGTACCTAAAGATACAACAAATTTCCAGTTACCTTAACCACTCAAGAATGACGACTTTAGCTATTTCCTTATTGAATATCAGGTGTTTGGGGATTGATTTCTATGCTTCAATAGATCAGGAAATGTTACTCGATCTTATCATCCTATCAAGATTCCATTGATTGAAGTGTCACACATCGGATGGTGAATCAAACGATTCTTGAAACATCAACATTAAAAGGCAATAAATGATGAAATTAGGCTTCGATTCCGGCCGAAGAGTAGGAACCTGGTGACGGTGGAGAGGTGGCGGCGGACGTCGAAGGCTTCATCGGCCAGCGAGGTCAGACGGAGGAGGCTGCAAGAGAGGAGAAGGGCGATGAGCACGCGTAAAGAGAACGCCATCGAACGTCGTTCGCGAGTATCCTTTTCGCCGGATCTTTTAAAGCGGTCGCCGATTTGTTACCGGATCCTGATCCGTTATATATAACAAATATATTTAGTATTAATAAATACATCCCAAAAGTCATTTGTAATACATATAACTGTAATACTTATACATCATTACATCGTATGCCACAACAAAATATAAAGAAAAAAAAATTGAAAATTCACCTCTTTTTATTATTATCATAAAAAAAGTTCCTCATTTTTTTTAAAAAATATTAAATTAAAATAATATCTTATATATAATTTTCTATCTAAAATATCTTTGTGCAAAAATTAAAACGACCCTCTAAATGAATAGAAACATCAAATAGCATCTATTTTCTAAAAAAATAAAAGAACCATCTCATTATTTTATTTTAAAAATACATAATGTCCATCTCATAATTTTATCTT
>JBBPFP010000126.1:303865-317765 GCA_037974795.1 Kaempferia galanga | reverse complement strand
TGAATGAATTGATGAACTTTTAATTCAATATTGATGGTAAAAAGTGATTTTACTCGCCTCCAGTGCCCCTGCTAATTCGTCACAGGGCCAACACGGAGGAACTAAATCATAAGTGACTACTTATTAGTATTTAGAATAGTGACTAACACGTAAGAGAGACATAAATTTCAATTAAATATGCTTAATAAAAAGCGGGCACAACCAAAATTAATAACTCTAATTAAATTAGCTACTTTATATATATATCTTTAATTATTTTATCATTCAAACAAATTTGATGTTATTTAATTATAAAATATCTGTATTATTATTATTAGTATTTTGATAAAAATAATTTTGAATACTCGAATTACTTTCTTAATTATAATTATTATCGTAAGAACGGCACGCGCAAGGCACGTGGCTTAGTCTATCTCCAGCCCTGGCTTAAGGAAGGTGGGCTTTACCTCGCTTCCACTGTCCTGTCCGAGAACCGAGCCGAAGGAGATCGCGGTGACGGGTGTTGCACGCGATGGCGACCGCCGAGACGAAGAAGACCAAGTACGATCGACAGCTCAGGTAATGCCAGTCCCCTGCTCGATCTACTTTCTGCGTCTGGAGTGCTCAGTTGTTGGTTAGTTGTCCTTTCTGTGATTTAGGGTTTTATTATGATCGTGAAGAAATTGTTAGCTCTTAGAGAAACATTGAACTTAGCCGGGGCATTAACTCTCCGTGTACTTGCTTTATACCAAGGGGCGATAGGTAAAAGATGGGAAAACGGCTAAATCTTTTCAGATAAACTGAAATCTGGATTTTGATCGGAGCTTCTTTACTATACTTGTTGAGTAGAAAGGGTGAGGAAATGGTTGCTGTTGGATATCAAATAATAGACGTCGAAGAGCTTTGTTATGTGTCAATGATAGAAACAGAAGAAGCGCGGAGAAAAAAAAAGCTAGTAGATATTAGTTTTCCGTAGACGCATTAAATACAAAAGAGAAATGCATCCAAAATTTGGTGTGTACCTTAAAATTTCAAGTGTTTTTCCCTAGTAAATTTCTAATTAGTTCGTAGCTTCCATAATTTATAGTTATTGGATTGGTTTTCATGGAAAATGTTTTTTCGTCACATTACTTTTCTAAATGAAGAAACGATATCATGTCCAATCCCCTTAATCTCCTTCCTTTCATCAAACTTAAATTGTACCGGCAGACTCATTCTACATTACAGACAGACATTGTTGATAATATCATTTGTTTGCTTATTAGATGGTAGATTGATTAGTCGTTGAGTCAATCTACTGCATTTTTTATTTATTTAATGCAGCACCTTTTTTCCTAGATGACTAGTTTGCAATTACTAATATGTAGATTTTTGCCTTGAGTCAACTGCCACTTTTTTTTTTTATCAGCATGATTTATTTTGTTAGTTGTGCGTATACTAACAATTGAGTTGGCAGCTTTTGGAGTGCACTTTAGGACTTCCTGTCTGCATGTTGGGTCTGATAAATACTTGCTCTCTACTTTAACCTGCTTGTATCTAAACTGCAGAACTTCTTAGAAGGACTCACAGATTGCATAAGTGAATACTATGTCTGCGAATTTAACCTCTGTTCGTATAGGCTAATTATGATGATCATATTTAACTCTATGTACAACAACAACAATATATTTAACTATATATAGTTATGTAAATATTAAATGTTGGGCTGAAAGTTGCATAACTCCTCAGAAGTACTTGCATACTGAAATTACTAAAATCCACAACCTTTAAATTAATATAAGGTTGGTGTAAACAATTCCACTATCAGCATCCTAATGACCTCTCTTTCATTTCTTTGTTTACTGAATCAACCTTTAAGCTCAATGACAGATAAAGCTAGATAAACATCTATCATTTTTGTTCAGTTATTTGAATTTCATTGATTTGTTAAGTCTCAATTGATTTCTTATTTCTAATCTGCCATTCAAATGATAGGATATGGGGAGAACAAGGCCAATCAGCATTAGAGAATGCTAGCATATGCTTGCTTAATTGTGGTCCTACTGGTTCTGAAGCTTTGAAGAATCTTGTTCTTGGTGGAATTGGAAGTATTACAGTGGTTGATGGATCAAAAGTTGAAATACACGATCTAGGGAACAATTTTCTATGTATGCATTCACTTGCTTCTTTCATTTTCAACTTCATCAAATTCTCCTGATACATTTTTTATGACAGTGGATGAAGATAGCCTTGGACAATCAAAGGCTAAATGCGTATGCTCATTTCTCCAAGAGCTAAATGATGCTGTTAAAGCTAAGTTTGTTGAGGAGGTTCCACATAATTTGATAGAGAAGAGTCCTTCTTTCTTTTCTGAATTTACCTTAGTGATAGCAACGCAGGTATGCTTGTAATTTTCTTTATATATGCTCATGCATAAGGCAATACCTAAGTGCACGTTCCATAGCTAACTTTGTATTGGAAATCTAATTTCACAACTTCAAACTCAATGCAAAATAAGATCTCATCAATGTGAAAAAAAATATTACTAGCAACATCATGTAATTTGGCACTGTATCTTAACTTGTTGATAACATCACACATAACAGGCATATATTTAGGCCAACTATTTTTCCATAGTACTTTTAGAAATGTGGATTTAATAAAGTAAATAATTAAATGTAGGATCATACATGTACAAACACGTGATGATATAGATAAACCTAGCTTGGACATCTAGACTTGTAACTAATGATAATCCCATCACACATCGGTGATAGAATTGTTTTATGTATCTTGCATTTTGAGTGTGCAGTCTCAAATCTAATTCCATGCTAGTCGGGGCTTGCGAATGTAAACTTTTGCCCATTGAAGCCCACCAAGTTGGTGTGGATGAAAATGTTTTATTGTGCCACTCAATACCTAATTGGTATTGATGCTTTATGTGATACATGCATTAGTTGTTTTTTGTGTCAGGCAATACAAGATATTAATTTTCCAGGAAAAGTGAGTGAGCTACCATTCATTCTTCCTTCTTTTTCTTGTCATTCTCTGCTCAATCTATTAGGGCTGTAAATGAACTGGACATTCGTGGACATATTTGGTGTTCGGTTGAAGAGTTCATTAATATTGGTTCAATAGTAAAAAAATATATAAAAGAAACCTGATTTGTTAACGGTTATGAACAAAATTTGTGAAAAATTTATGAATGAATTTATGTATTAACTTGTGTAATCTTAATGATAAATTTATTTCTCATTTTTGTTTATTCAAATACATAAAAAGTTTGAATTTGGTTCGATAAGTTATTCTAATAAACAAGCTTGATAAGAAAATGAGCAAGCTTGAACACAGTCAAGCTCAGGTTGACTTGGCTCCCTTTTACTCCTATAATCTGTCCTCACATTAGTGCCACTGTATGATCACCAATTAGACAATACTATTACAACATTCCCTGTCAGTTAGTGGATTCATTTGATCACCCTCTTCCATCCGTTATATCTAACAGACACCAAGAGATAGCGAGAAGAGGTAATCAACACTATCCTCCTCTTTACAATTTTATCTTGATCAAAACTATTCCATTCACAATTGAGCCCGGTTTAGTTGAAAAATGCTTTAACCCAAAATAAAAGTTTCATTGAATCTCATTCAAGCACAAAACTAAATCAACAATACTCTGTTTCACTCATTGAGCTCATCTTAAATTCTGTTGAACACAAGTTAAGTTGTTAAATTCCGTTGCCTAATTTTCCTCCAGTTACAAATAATTGCTTTATTAAATACACAAATGGACGGATACATAAATATTGAGATGGAAGATTACACAAGTTTGCATGAATATGCCAAAATCACCTTGATATGATATGTTTTTCATGAGGACGCCTGTCTAACATAGAGATGCTTACTACTAACATAGTCAGGATTTTAAATTATATTTTGAAAAGTTCAAAGATGTTTAAGTCGTCAAATTGTTGTAGTCTGTTATATTTTTTTTTTAGAAAATAGCAGTAACATTCTTGTAAACGATTATTTTTAATTTTTAGAAAAATATGTTCTACTGGGATAAACTGTATTTATTATATAAAGAATGAGTTTTATTGTCAGTTAATAAAAAGGGGTTAGCATCCTTTTGAATTAATAAATTATCTCTTTAATTCTCTTGGTGATCTCTTGGTAAAAGTTTTTCTTCTAGGCGAGGTAGATATTTATCCCTAAGTTTCTAGGTGGTTTGACAATTTGATTTTGGCGCTTGATCAACTACTCAAGCTTTTGAGCGGGTTTTGTAGCAGGTCAATCATTTCTGGATAGAGATGGTTGATTGTGAGATTTGTAGACCAAGTGAGCAATAACATTATGTTATATTAAGTTTCATTTATAATCTTTCTCAGACTAGTTTTTTTCCCTGATGTTGCAAATGTGAATTTAACTTACGTTTATTGTCTGCCATGAATAAATATCTATTGTCTTCTTCCATGAAGAAATATCTAAGTAATGCATATGTGATTCTACAGGAGAGAAGTCTTTCACATGTTCGGCTTTTCTTTCCTTCAGCTCAGCTACTGTTTAGTTATAGTGTATATCAAGTCCTTTTGATGCATTCTCAAAATCAAATACATTTAATTATGCTCTTCACTCGAAATTATACTAAGAACGTCATTTTATCAATGTTGCCTTTACATATCATTTTCCTAGTTCAGTTATGTGTACCTCATTTGAACACTGTTTGCTGATTGCAAGCTCAATTTCTTGTGAGACAGTTAACTGAAACTTCAATAGTGAAGCTGGATAAAATCTGTAGGCAAGCAAATATCATGTTGGTTATTGCACGCTCCTATGGTCTTACTGGAATGGTTAGAATAAGCATGAAGGTAACCCATAAAGTCTACTAGTAATTAGATTTCATCTAGTCTGCTGAAGTTGCTGATGTATTTTTTTTTCTGATCAAATAACTCCTTTGAATAATCAAATAAATTAAAATTTTGACAGGAGCATACTGTAATTGAGTCAAAACCTGATCACTTTCTAGATGATCTCCGTCTTCATAATCCTTGGCCTGAGCTAGTAGAGTAAGTAACTTTTCTTTATTGTTAAACTATGTGAGATTGCAAATATGGAGTATGGATTACTTGACTCAGCTAATGTTGTCTATTACTATTAACTTCCAATTCCTTGAAGGCTTGTTTGCATTTGGTTTTATGGATAGCCCTTGTGTTGGTTTAATCTATATCTATGAAAAATTGGCAGGTTTGCAAAAACTATTGACTTGAGCACAGTGGATCCAGTAATGCACAAGCATACACCGTACGTAGTTGTTCTCATTAATCTGGCAGAGAAATGGGCCAAAGGACATGGTGGATGCCTGCCATCTAGCAGACAAGAGAAGAAGGATTTTAAGGTTCTGAATTTGATTTCTGCAACCTTTTGATGTTTTTTTTCTTGGATGTATGCACACACATATGGTTATATGTGCAGATATCTTGATTATTCACTCTGTTTTCTTTTCTTGTATAGGATTTAATTAAAGCTCACATGCTTAATACAGATGAAGAAAATTATAAAGAAGCTCTTGAGGCTTCATTCAAGGTTTCTGTTCCTCGTGGAATTAGTAAGTTATTAGTGATGTACATCTATTTTTAAATGATTTGTGCTAGTTTTCCAGGTTTATAGTTAAATATTCTACAAAATGGCAAATATCATGTCTAGTAGATCATATTTGTCCATTTTCTTCCACTCATCACTTTGCTGTCCATATAACGATATACTGCCTAGCACATGACTAATGTAATATCTTCACCTTGCATAATGCATTTTTTTGGGCAATACTACAAGAGTTTATTATCTATATTTGATCTGTTTTCTTCACACTTTTTTACATGTGTACATTGGTTGCTGCAATTCACTATTATTTTTAAACATAATGGTGGTTGAATACCATTGGCATAGATTGTGTAAGTTTACTAACATTTGCAAGTGGCAATTGATTTAATCTTAAATTGAGTTGTGTTGTATCACTGCTAGGTTCAGAGTTATCTCAGATTATAAATGATAGTGCCGTTGAAGTTGATTCAAGATCCTCTGATTTTTGGGTTTTGGTAGCAGCTTTGAAGGTTAATAGACATCTGCTAAATTTTCAATTATAAAAAGTTCCTTCTTTAAGCTTTTGTATGTTTCTTATATTTTTGGATAGAAAGTACTTATTGGCCTTAGGTTGCCGAATGGTGTTTTCTTTTTGGATAAATCATATGTACCATCACATGTGTTTGAGGCTATTCCATCTGCTTCTAATTTTAAAATCCTTACTTTAATCTCTAATTTAAAGGGCATGGCATTTACTTTAGTCCGAGAACAAGGACTTTTTTATTTATTTGTTTTTTTTTTTTACATTTGAAGTTGGAACCTGGAAAATAATTTTGCCTTATCAAGAACCAAAAATGAGTTGTTTTGGTGTCGAAAGTTTATGTGGAATGCCTCCAACTAAAGGGAGATACTGTTTTTTTTCTTTTTTCTAGAATTGCTTCGTGTCAGAATATATTTTTGATTTTCTTAAATCCAAATGCTCTTTTGATTTTTATGTGAAACTACAAGATCTTTCATTGCTTATATAGATTATTAACTGAAGAACACTAATCTAAGGGCAATATGTTTTCCTGTTTGAAAAGTTGTACACCATCTATGTGTTTTCCCTCCAATGGAAGCCTTAATTCTTCTTTGCTCTTCTCATTGTAGGAATTTATTGAAAATGACGGTAATGGAGAGCCACCCCTTGAGGGATCAATTCCTGACATGACATCCTCAACTGAGTTTGTGACAAACATAATAAGTTGCTGCTTGATTATACTTTTCATCTTTGGTGATATATTTTTTTTGTTTTTGTCTGTAGATCCTATGTCATTCTTCAAAAAATCTATCAAGCAAAAGCTGAGTCTGATTGTCTTGTAATGGAAAGGCGAGTAAAGAGCATTCTGAAGAGGATTGGTAGAGATCCTGATGCTATTTCAAGGGCATATATCAAAAATTTCTGTAAAAATGCTAGAAAACTTGCAGTATGTTTAACTTTTCCCTTCAACGCTTTGATTATCCTGATTCTATGGCTGGTTCAACAAATGTTATTATGCTGTATCCACCTCTAATGCTGATGAATACTGAACCTTAAGTTGCACTTGCTCTTTATTAGGGGACAAAATTTTGAACATTATCTGCTGAGAGAAGCATCTTGTGGTCAGTGCTTTGTTTGTCTAACTCCGTGCTCTTTATTTTATTCCTTTGAACAGATATGCAGGTACCGGAGCATTGAGGATGAGTTTAGTTCTCCATGTATACCTGAATTGCAGAAATATTTGAATGATGAGGATTATAGGTGAGGTGCTATGCTATTTCATAACTACTTCAGTCATGGAATTTATGAGAAATTTCTTAATATCCATACTAGTTAGTATTACTCTTTGCTGGGAACCAATTAGTGGAACTTTGTGGAACATCAAAGGACATTAGCAAGAAGCTAGTAAAACAAGAGAAAGAGTACGTACAAATATGTTTGGGGAATGAAATTTGTAAGATGGAAGGGAAGTAAAATTTGAATGCTTTTATGAGCATTCTAAAATAATCTTTTTCATCTATTATGGTTGTTTTAGTCTGATATGCATGCCTACTTATAAGCTGATGCATGTTCATTTTCTGCCGATAGCTGCATATTAAAGTTAAACTGGAGCTGTAGTGAAAAGGAATTTTCTTTACATAGGAAATATATTGTCATCTCGTAGATTTAATGATTTCCTTTAAAGAGATTAATGGCACAGTCATACCTCCCATGTCTTGCTTCCATTTTTCTTATGCCTCAATTATCACATGGTTTCTTTCTTATACATTGTTGTCTAGCTAAGCATCTTAATTACACTAAATCTACTAAAAATAATCTTGAATACAAAATTTTCCAATGAGTTATGAACTAGGAGATTCAAATTCTCATTGATGTTAGTTATTTCTCTGAAAAATAGTTTACATTTTGGCAGCTATGCTGTAGGGTTCTACATCTTACTTCGAGCTGTTGATCGGTTTGCTGCCAACCATAATAGATTTCCTGGGATTTTTGATGGGTGTGTCCCTAAACACAAGGTTACTTGTGATTCCTATGCTGGCAGCTCAAGTGGTTTAGTATTTTGTGCATTTTGTCATGACAGTGGACTGAACGAGGAGATATCACGATTAAAACCTATCGCTATTGGTCTACTAAGTGAGCTAGGGTTAAACGGGCCAACATTATCAGAGGATCTTATCACCGAGACGTGCAGATTTGGAGCTTCAGAGCTTCACACAGTTGCTGCTTTCATAGGGGGAGTCGCTTCCCAAGAGGCAATTAAGGTTTGTGAAAGTACAGAATAATCTTGATAACTCATCCTGGCAAGCACTCACCGAGTTTCATGGCTTTCTTTTTCAGCTTGTCACAAAGCAGTTTGTTCCCTTGAAGGGGACATTCATGTTCAATGGGATTGATCAAAAGTCACAGGTGCTGATACTATAGCTTTCAGCTGCAGGGGAAGTTGAGTTTTTCCCCAGAACACGAATTGTTTGGTTTTTTCCAACAAATATTTTTCATATAGTTGGACCAGATGCTCCTCTTCACGTTCGCAAATGGGATGTGCTCTGTCCAATGGGATGATGTTTTATTTATATAATTGAAGTGTACAAGGGTTTCAGGATGAAATAGAGTGAGGTAATTACCTATTGCGGACCATGCACTGAGTGATTAATCCTGGTCTACGACTTCTGTGATTCAGTAGATTGTACTGTCTTTTAATCCTTATCCATGACTTCATTCAGTAGATTGTAGTGGTGGTTGATTGAATTGACGAGCATGGAATTTTTGAGGGCATATTTTCTTACTTCAACGAGAGAATCTTTTGGTTCTCTCTTTTATTGCGCATATAAAGCTTGTTGAGAAAAATATAATTATAAACAAGTTTGATGCTCAGTGTATTTATGTTTGCTCAGTAATTAAAAATAAATTAAATAACTAAGATTAAACAACAGTGTGTTGGCTTAACTTCTACAAGTTTGAATATAGTTTTATTTGTTCAGTTTTTATATTTAAATGCATATAAATATATTGTGTATCTTAAATTTTAATAATTTTATAGAGCTCAATCGATAGCTTGAGCTCAAAATTACATAGAAAAAATAAATGGAATTTAAACATAAAGACACGATATTAGAGGCTGAAGCCTAATTTCTTATTGGGTTACAAGCGAACAATTGAGTGGCCCGATATGCAGGCCAGATATTTTCAAATGACTTCTGCATTTCGTTCTCCCTTCTGGATGCTTCCTCTTCTTCGCAGGATAATGGCGGCCGCCTCGTCTTCTTCTTCTTCGTCTTGGGTTTGCAACCGCTGCACCTTCGTAAACTCTCCGTCTCGCACCTCCTCCTGCCAAGTCTGCCTCGCTTCCGTCCCCGTCGCCTCTTCTCCTTCGTTTTCATCTTCGTCTTCTGCTCTTTCGGATATCTCGCGATGGTCGTGCCGTGCCTGTACCTTCTCCAACCCGACCGCTGCCTCCGGATGCGAGGTCTGCGGCACCCCCGCCGTCTTGCCCTCTTCCAGGGTCTCTCTCCTCGCGGAGTTGGAGCCCGAACCCTGCGAGCTTGCCGATCCCGCCATCGGCCGCATCTTCCGCCCGCTCCGGCGCTGCGGCACCAAGCGCCCCGCCTCGCCTGGCTCTGTCACAGTCACCCAAATCTCCTCCGACTCTGCATCACAGAAGCTACCTAGGGTGGGCGGAGATCAGCAGGAACAGCAAACCGTGGCCCTATCCTCGTCTGTGCAAGGTTTGCTTTTCTTTATTTTTGGAAAGTCTTGATTTTTGCCGTTATTTATCCATTTTCTTTTGGTTCTCGGCTTAGTCGATTGAATTGTTTTAGTACTTCGCATCTTTTTTGTGCAATGATCTCGCAAGTTGAACAAGTTGTTATTTATGTTCTTGGCTTTTCTAGTTGGAGCAGAAAGAAGGTTTCGGACGAAGATACCTTCCGAATCATAGTCAACAAGTATTAGAAGAAAGAAAACAGTATTTTAAAATGGAAAAAAAAATCTGATATTCACTATGATTGTGTTGGGTTTCAAAAATGTTATTAGATCATTAAATTCTAGAAGTTTCAAACCCACTATATCACAAAGACGATCCTGAGGCATAGTTATCTTTCTAAGTGAATTTTTTGGTGGATGCTTGTGAGTTTGCAATTTTCTTAAATGGTTGAATTGATGAAGAAAAACTTCATTTTTTTTTTGTAATCTCTAAGTTTTGATTCTTATAAGAAATTTAGATAGTAGAATGAAAGTATGCATCAAAATTGAAAAGATTGCATTGGTTAGCCTAGAGAAATTTGGAGATTGGAGAATTGTGTGGGAAGACTAAAGTTTAAATTAAAATTTTAAAATTGTTTCAGGTTTCCTAAAATATGCAGTGAGTTTTGAAAGTGTATTTTTAGAATCTACCTTGTTAAGCATGTGTTCAATGATGGACCAGGATATTATCTGTTTTTACCAAGGAGACAAATGTCTTCAGATCATCACTCGTGCTACTAAGTTCTTCATTCTTATCACTTTGTTGTCAATAGGTATGATTATTTGAGCATGATACTTCTAATGCTCCTACTACAGAAAATATCACTATGAACCCAAATAGGAGCATGATCAAAATATTAAGCTACAATGTCTGGTTCCGTGAGGATTTGGAACTTCATGGGCGAATGGAAGCTCTTGGTAATCTCATCGAACAATATGCACCTGATTTCATATGTTTCCAGGTCTGAGCATCTCCTCTGTCCTTAATAATTCTATTTTGTGGGGAATTTTGAATTCTGAATATCAATATTATAGGAGGTCACATCAAATATTTATGCAATTTTCCAAAAATCAAACTGGTGGAAGCACTACAGCTGTTCGCTGCCACAACAAATGGCTGCTCAGAGGCCATATTTCTGCATGCAGGTTTGAGCCATTGGATTTCACAATTTTTATATTGTTGACGATGATGATAAAAAAAATCAGTAGATTTTTTTTTGTTTAACATTCTCTGGTAAATGTGGTTATGATGTTACGTAAATGCATCTATCTAAATTGGTTTATGCTTGCTTAGAAATTTGGTTAAAAGCTGAGGTTTGAAAGGTAAGGCATCAGCATTAGGTATTAGGTAGCCATTTGAGATTGGCGAGAGCAATCAAGGACTATAGTATTATGATAAAGAAAAATAAGCTAGGAATTGATGTTGAATGACTAGAATTAATTAAGGTTGTCTCACCCCATAATGTAAATGAGGCAAGGATGGCCTGCATATCTGGGGCATGCAGGATATGTGATAAACATTTTATGCCCTGCTGTATCAGAACAGAAGCTTAAGTAGAGGAGAGAAGGGAAAATTTGTGAACTCTAGGGCTGAACCACCAACCTTCTTATACCATTCTTTCAATATTGCATAAGATATATGGTGTATGATTCGACTCAGCCAATTATTTGCAGTGAGATTGCTGTAGTTGAATATTATGTTCAATTTTTTTTCCATATTAGTGCTATCGGTAGGAATTTGTCAAAAGATGTCACTTTATGCTCATCTCTGAATTCTAGCTGTGCAGTTGTTTCTTATCGTTTGACTTTCAGCTCTCTCTAGATTACAAATTTGATGCTCAAATTTAACTATGATGGCTCCCTTCAAGTGCACTAAACTTTGAAACAATAAAGTTTTCTTATATGACTAGATCTTTTCAGTAGGTAGTATTGCCAAAGCTTGCTATGTTCGAACATTGAGTGTCAACTTACAACACATGCATTTGTAATTATGTTCTATGAATACTTTCATGCATGGCAGTCAAAATTGCAATATGATCTTAATTTCTTGCAACCTTATGATCCAAATTGGCCTAAATAGAAGCTGATCGACTATTCCTAATATAGTATCTTGGTCCCAACAATATGTTTTTAATTTGACGAGACATTTTAATAATTAACATTTCAATCCGTGAAAATTAGATAGTTCTGCAATGTTCCGATTAAATTTAAAACATTTCAAATCCTAAAATCCGAAACTATGTACCTCTGTCCCTTATAGGTAGCATGTCTACCTTGTTTTCACGCATTCATTTATTATCTCAAATAGTACCTGTTTGAAAGATATATAACACAATCTTGAATTCGAACTTTATTCTATGTATTAAGAGCAAAAGTGCCCATTTATGTAAGGAAACATCTGCTATAAAATTAAATTCTTTCGTTTTTTGCAATAAATAAATATTGACAGTTATCTAGCTTCAATTGTTCATGTGTTTAATTAATTTCCATCATCCGATATACATATGCATGCAATGTTGCATCTTCATAATTTTTTTTTTCTGAGTGTTCAGTTTTCATTTGCTAATGTAATTTGTTGCTGTACTTTATTTTCAGGTTTTTACGTAAATCTCCTTTGTTTCTTCATTTTTACAGATGAGCAAGTTGCCTGTGAAGAAATTTAGCCGTGTACCATTTACCAATTCAGTGATGGGAAGAGAACTATGCTTAACTGAGGTTGAAGTCGGAGAGAAACAAAGCTTGATCATTGCGACCAGCCACCTCGAGAGTCCCTGTCCTGCACCTCCACGCTGGGACCAAATGTACAGCAAAGAACGCGTGGCCCAAGCCAAGGTGGCAACTGACGTTCTGGTAGATTCACCGAATGTAATATTTGCCGGTGACATGAATTGGGATGACAAACTGGATGGCGCTTTCCCCCTACCTGATGGCTGGATTGATGCTTGGTCGGAGCTAAAACCTGGGGAAAATGGTTGGACTTACGACACCAAGGCCAACCTGATGTTGTCCGGCAACCGAACTTTGCAAAAGAGATTGGATAGATTCATATGCCGCCTGCCCGACTTCAAGATGGAGGGCATCGAAATGATTGGGATGGAGGCTATTCCAGAGCTTTCCTATCGCAAGGAGAAGAAAGTGAAAAAAGAGCTCAGGCAACTGGTACTTCCAGTTCTACCTAGTGATCACTATGGTCTGCTGCTGACCATCCGCCGCTCGTGATTCAAATGACTGGAATCTCAAGAAGCATTTTGTAGAAATTTTTTTGGGAGAAAGTGGATGAATAGGTTGCTATTCAATTTTGTGCCTATAATGTCTCTATAACAGTCACTTGCATGTGCGACTTGATGGCATTACCAACCAAAGTATGTTTCTAACTCATTGTTGGTGGCTTCGGTGGACCTATGTTTCTAACTCATTGTTGGTGGCTTCAGTGGACCTGCCACCAACAAGATACTTGATGATGCACCACAATTAAAACTCTAAACTCCAGGCTTTTGGCTCACCAAAGTGCTTTCATTATGCCAAATAAATGTATAGCTGGATTAAGGTGGATTAAATCAAATTGATGTAACTGATTAAATTAAAAATTAAATTGATTAAACTTTTATTAAATTAAATGCATTGATCAATTTTTTTTTTAAAAAAAAAAAAATCAAACTTCATAAAATATCAGTTAATTTAGATTTTAATTGAAACAATTAAATTTTTTATATAGTTTGGTTCTTATTTGATTCAATTTAATTATGATTTAGTTCAGTTTAACTCATAATATCAATTTAACTAAATTTTAATTTTTAAAATTAAAATAAATAAAATTGATTAAATTAAAAAAAATAAAATTTTGAATTAATCAAGCTGAATTTTTAACTTCAATTGATTTTATCAGTTAATTCGATTTAATCCCATTTTTATTCCTCCTAGGTTGTATGGTTCTCTCTTTATTTGAATTTTGAGAAGGAAATCTAGGAGTGAGAGTACTTTTGGGACAGTGCGCTGGTTAAGACATAAAAAAAATATGATCTTAAAATTATATATATATATACATTTTTTATTCCTTAACTATTTACATTAGTAGCTATTCGTAATTTATTTTTTTCCTATTCGCTA
>JBBPFP010000126.1:228412-248387 GCA_037974795.1 Kaempferia galanga | reverse complement strand
TCAATTTATTAAAAAAATTATGAATTTAAAACTGAAATGAAAACCAAAATGTAAAAAGGAGAATACTCAAATTTTATTATCTTGTAACAAATAAATATGTAAAGTGATAAGTAAACAAATTATAAATAATTAATAATTCAATCTACTTATATGACCCAATATTTATAAAAATTATATTTTAAATATAATACAGTTTATTTAATTTTTTAGGAGCTAAAATTGCAAACCGAACCGAATAATCGAAATTTAAAAAATTTTAAACTGAAATTAGCTAAAAAAAAACCAAACTAAAAAAATTGGATTTTTTTTATGTTCAATCATTTTTTTTAAATTTTAACCGAATTATACCCACCCCTAACGTCTACAATGATCAGAGAATCTTTTTACATGATATACAATAAGTGTCTCTCACGTGGGGTGTTCATATATCTAATAGGATACGAATAAAATTTTATTACATCCGTTTATATATCCAAATTTTAAAATACCCATACTTAAATATTTAATTATTTAATCAGATTTAAAAAACCTCTCTATATGCATTCCTCCATTCAAATTTGATATTTCTTATGACAAGCTCTCCAAGAGACCAAACGACGAACAGAGTTCTGTTTTGTGAGAACGGGAACAGATCTGATCCGTCCAGCTGTGTTAGTGAGGGACGCGTCACCGTCCGTTCGATGACGATGAGTCAAACGCAGAGGATGTTCCGTACTGCGTGGACCGGTAAATTGGACCGAGTTAATTTTTCATTTCCTTGCCTTATCGAACCGTTTGGTCCGGTTCGACTGATGATGTCAGAAATTAGAAGAGCAACCGGCCGGCCAACAGATATCAACTGACCTAGCACGAATCTTGGCGCATCGATGGAGCGCTACAAAAGCACCCGAGATCTAGCGGAGGCTTCGTTTCTAGCCCCCTCTCTCGACGGCGAAAAGTACCAGAGAATTATGGGCGGCGGCGGCGGCGGTGGAGAATCGACGGAGAACGCTGTCGTTCCTAGGGCGTCCCTGGACGCCGTCGGAGATACCTTAGCGGCCGTCAACGAGCTTCAGTCTCATCTCCGCCAGGCTCTCGCTCTGGCCGATCCCGACGTCCTCGCAGAGCTCCCCCCTCTCCACCGCGCCCGCACCTTTCTCGTCCTCGCGCAGGCTGCCTCCACTCTCGTCCAAGGTGGCCCGCTCTCCGTTTCACCCTTCCAGTTCTCTGCTTTTGTTTCTTCCTAATAATTCGGCTGAAAAATTTCTCTCCTTTTTTTGCTTTTATTTCGAATCGGGCAGTGAGATTGAGGTGCGACGGAATTCGATCAGACGAACATCCCATTGAGAAAGAGCTGGTATGCTCTTCCCACGTTCACCTCATTTATAAGAGAAATCTGTGTGAGAGAATTTGTTCTTGATGATCTTAATGGTGGTATGGTCTTTATCTGCAGGATAGGTTAACCTTGTATCAAGACAAATTAGAACGTTATGACGACTGGAGTAATGGTATCCAAGATTGTTCTGATGTTTTCGTGACGAATTTCCATTTTAACTTGTTTAATTTGCTTGACTCATTGCTTACGTCTTTTGTTTCTTCTGATTCCTCAGGTAGACCAACTTGTTCTTGAAGATCTAGTTCGTGAAAAACTCCCAGCATTGGTTAATCATCTTGAGCACTTGGGAGTGCAGGTAGCATGGATCACAGGACCTTGGTTCTTATCAGTCTTTGTAAATATACTAAATATACTTCCATGGGAAAGTGGCACTGCATTGGAGACAACAAAAGATGCTGGGGAGGCAATTACTTTGTTACAAACCCTTGTGGGTTCTACCTTCGATAGCATCCAACTTATGGCAAAGGCTTGTTTGTATTATCAAACAGTAAATGAAGAGAAGCTGGAGCATTTAAGAAGAAAGCACAGGGCTGATGTTATAGCTGTTATGGAGGAAAGGTCCAAAGGACTTCATTCTTGGAAAGTGGTGATTATCTACTTGGTCAAAAGTGGTAATTATCTCGACTGATGCCCTTAGGATCTTCAAGTTGATAGCTCTTTAACAAGTAGTTATTATTTTAGCATAGCTACTTTACTTGTTTCTCAGTCCATTTTGTTGATCACTTGATTTGCTTATTAATTCAGCATTTGCCATCTCTCTTATACTTTTTCCTTGTCTTGTAGATAACCCCCTATTCGATGCCTCACAATATGCATTCTTTGGAAAAGAAGACATTGAGTTGGGGGGTTTGGAAGATGATGAAGGTGACAATTGTAGTTTTATTAGGATTGGTGATGAATACCATTTCCCTACTATTACAGACAGAGAGGAAGTTGTTCCTTCTGGAGCACAAAATGCAAATGAGGTACCTTAGTGCGATAGACTTCTACATTGTTCATACTTCCTTGTGCCACTGGAGTGTAAAATATTCTTTCTTCAGTAAATTAAACTTCTTTCTTCTCTACTCTTGCCACTGAAAGACAAACCTCAACATCTTTTTAACAAAATATATAATTATTTATTTTACTACAACAAAAAAACTTAATAGTCTTTGATATTCACTTTCTCAAGCATGCTTATTTATTGATTTTTGACAGAGCATAATTAACAAACAGGTCAAAAGCAATCTGATACCTGCAAGGACCAAATGTAGCTATCCATTTGTTTAACTTGTCTATGAAGACCGAATTGGCACATTTGATTTAAACTGTTTGATGAACGAAGGATGCTCCACAAACATGCACTCTTTTCCTTTTACATAGTAATTTATTTCATGGTATTTTTTCCCCCATTGGATTGTGTTGATTTCTAATAATCTTGCTGGTTTTAAAAAGGGAATGAATACATGACCACCTGAGCAAGTAATGTTATTTCTTTGCATGCAAGGGCTCTTGTGCTTCTTGCACAGCATGTTTTTTGGCAACAACTCCGAATCATCTTTCGGTATGGTATGATAATACCACCATCAGATACACGATACTTCAGCTGTCAAATTACAATGTTGTGGGACATTTACATAGGTTTGTTGCCTTGAGTTCTAACTCAAGTTCAGCATAAGACAATGTGTTTCTGTGTGATTGATTTCTATAGGACTTACTTTCCATACTTTTTAGCTTAAATTACAAAAACCGTGAGAATCCATGTTAGTCTCGACTGAGAGTCTGCTATAAAACATACTTTCTACACTTCTTGATTTGTTTGTTTATCTACTTGGGATCAAATCTTATGATTCTTGTATCCATAGCCATATTAAAATTCACTTTAGTTCCCATGTGCACTCTTTCCTCCATGTGGATGATTCCCTTTTTCTTGTTGAAAATTATTTAATCAAATATCTGGTTTAATCATTTTCCTAGTGAAAATTCTCATTGTTGGCCTGCCTTTTGTTCTATACGCAGGTTGAAGGGTTAACTTATTTATCTGATAACGATGACCTTGCAAGCACTTTTGCAAAGGTTAGTTTACCTATGATAATTTTTTTACATTTCCTAGTTGTTTCATTGACGCAATTGTAAGATCATCAAGATAACCTATTGTTTACTGAAAAATGTGTTTATGAAGAAATCGGAGATTTGTTTGACTATTTTTGTTTCCTCCAAAACGACAGATAAAGAATTAATGTAAGATGTTCAGTTTTCTGATTATGAATACTTGCAATTAGATTGACATGCTCAGCCATATGAGTTTATTTTGTCATAAACACCTTCCTTGTAGCTTTAAGTGGCAAATCCAGAGATGCCGGCCAAATAGTGCATTTTTTACTACTGTATGATGATCATTGTGTCACATTCTTCTTAGAATTGCATCCATTGGTTCATATTCTGCTTCGAATAAATCCCGTTTTATAAGTGCTCCTTGTGGATTTAGTGCATCTTTCACGAAAGTTAGTATTATTTTTAATTGCTATCTGAATAGTGTAAGCTAGTCCTTTATCATGATTTTGTTCATGACTGTTATTCTATATTTACTTGCTAATCAATATTTTTGCAATCTTTACAACAGTTAAACAGAGTGGTCAGTGGTCCAAGGATCCTTGGAGTTATTGGTGATACAGGATCTTTTTCTAGAGAAAGTAAGTAGTTTCTCATTTCGCCTCACTTGTTTCTTAGTATCGGCTAAAGTTTATGATCCATTTGTTCTCCATACGGAAAAAGTTTTGCATCTCTGTGGCTTTATCAACAATGTTGTTGGTATTGATCCCTTCTTTGGGTTTAGGTTCTTCTACTGCTGACTGGACACAGGATGAAGACTATTTAAATTGGATCGATCAGCGAATATTAGACGCTGAAAATGTTCAGGAGGGCAAGAGATGGTGGTCACAACCACGACCGCCGGTACTCAGCAACTCTTGGGAAGATCGGTTATACTGGTCTATTTTCGGGTGAAGATATGTCTCCTAGCATGCTTCAGCATCAATTGTCTCTGCCAAGCAATTTGGTAGCTTCACAGATATTATTGCAGCATCAACAACAAAGATTGTCACAACTCCAGCCATATCATCTCTGTTTCTCTCACTCGCAGGCTAATTTGTTTCACCCTTGGCAAATGAGGAACAAATTTGATATAGATATCGGCAAGCCTGGTTCAAGAGCATCACAAAAAGGAAAGCACCATTTTCAATTGTCACATGAGTCTTATGATACTGGCTGGAAACATGAAGGTCGATAACAGGCGGCCACAAATTAGATCAAAGTACATGACATCCGAAGAAATAGAAAGCATTTTGAAGATGCAAAATGCAGCAAACCGCAACAACGATCCATACACAACTGATTATTACCACCAGGCTTGTCT
Organism: Kaempferia galanga; assembly: GCA_037974795.1. NCBI lineage: Eukaryota > Viridiplantae > Streptophyta > Magnoliopsida > Zingiberales > Zingiberaceae > Kaempferia > Kaempferia galanga. The sequence continues at coordinate 243,618 of JBBPFP010000126.1, read as the reverse complement.
TGCAAAGAAATCAACGGGAAGACTGAGACGCAATTTTTGTCCAAGAAGCATAGAAGATTTGCCTTCTCGATCGCGTGGCAGTAGTGAATCACATGTTCATCTTCAGGTTGATGCAGCCGGGAAGGTTCCATTCTCTTTAGGCTTGTCTTCCATGAAATCCCTCAAGCAGGAGCCACTTGTGGCTGCTAGAATTGCCATTGAGGATGGTATCTCCCTTCTCCTTGATGTAGATGATATCGATCGGCTTGTACAGTTCAGTCCTCCACAAGATGGCAGTCTACAACTGCGGCAGAGACAGATTTCTCTGGATGGACTTGCAGCAACACTTAATCTTGTTGATCCACTGGGACGTAGTGGAGCTGGTTATTCTGGTCTCGATCCAAAGGATGACATTGTCTTGCCTCGCATAACCTCTCTTGCCAAGGGCCGGAAATTCGTATCACGTTATCTTCGACTGACTTCTCGACCCCGGAAGTAACCTCGTGCGAGTAGTCTGCACGGTTGTTTTCCGGCACTTGAGATTCATATTCGGTGGACAATCACCCACTCCAGTACTTCATCAGAAACAAATAGAAAAGCTAGCAAAGACTATTTCCTTATGTGTGCACAATATGGACTTAAGTGCACTCAGCGCTTGCCTTGCCGCTGCGGTCTGTTCAACTGAACAACCACCTCTTAGCGCCATTGGAAGTGCATCTGGTGATGGAGCCACCATCGTCGTTGATCCGGTAAGACAGAAAGGGTCCCAAGGGACCACGTGGCAGGTAAAATGGTTGCCAGCTAGGCGAATCGTGACAGAGGACGTGGCTACTAGCAGGGCGCCACGTGGCAGAGTACTTTGTACCCGAATGGACAGGCGGCTTGGCCGACCAACACACCGGTTCTTTCCAAGGAGGCAACGACAATCAGAACACCGATCCTCCCCAAGGACGCAACGACAACCAGAGCACCGGTCCTCCCCAACGAATGGCCTGGAGCCCCACTTGGTCGGACGACTTCAGCAACAGTTAGAGCACAAGGTACCCTGGCAGGTGAGCAACTTAGCCAGCCAGCACACTGGTCCTCCCTGCAGAGGCGACAGAATGACCTAGAGCTCCGCCTAGTCGGACGAGATACTTCAGTTGAAGACGCTCCACCCATCCATTTGGCACACAGCAAGCCGACTATCAGTGTCAGCATAGATATCACAATGTACGGAACGTACTGTAAATTCCTAACACGTGTACAGAGGCGACATGCCCGATGAGGAAAGGTGTCAGAGCATCCTGCGCGACAACTCACTATTGGCTGTTGACGCATCAAAATGCATGCCAAACGGTAAGCTCTCCACTATAAATGGGGGTCATTTGGTTTCCGATGGAGGTATACATACGTTTTACGCTTACACATAGATACACGAGCTTCTATTGTTCGTTGTCAGTGATTATCCTACTCGATAACCCCACTGACTTAAGTGTTAGAGTACCAGAACTGGGGACCCCTTTGTTGGCTCGGTCTCTAACGTTCCGTTTGTCTGTGCGAATGCGTACAGATGTCAGGTGGATGAGTCGCCAGGTGGACGAGTTGCCATGTGCCCGGACGGTCGCCGCTTAGTCTACTTGTCGTTCACGTCGTTTGCGTTGTCCTCGTCGTGTTTTTCAGTGTTATACGTCCGATTTCAGACAGAATCCATCGTGAAATCTGTTCTTGACCAGGCAACTCATCTTCTGTTGGACTCTTATACTGCAGGCTTTTATATATGGCAAAAGGCGATTCGCTCGCCCCAGCGCCTCCGATTGCAAACTCTTATATACAGCATATCTAAGTGGACTTTTTGGCGGGAATCATTCGACGCTTTCTTCAGGCTGCTGATCGAGTACTGCCTGCGTAAATACAACGACAGCAAATGTTACTCCATGAGGCATCAAGAGATGCTATCCCTGTCTCTGAGGCAACCATAGCAATAAGGAGGGAGATGCCTGTTGATCTGTTACGGTCAAGCCTTCCTCATACCAGCAGAAGAATTTGATCGACTTTGCTGAGACATTGATGCCTGTTACAGCTTTTAGAGATCTTCAATGAGCTGAACGATGCACAAATCAAAGTGTGGAAGCTGTCTGTCTGGCTAATTCTAAAAAGAGACGGTTTTTCTTCTAATTCCTAATTACGTAAATCTAACATACAGCTTTATAGTCAGGACAGTAAAAAGAGACGGTTTAATTTCTTTTGAAGTTTAAAGTTTAAGTTATAATATTTAAGATAAAGAAATTTAAAAAAATAATATAAAAAAACACATGGTGCTTACGTGTAGGCTAACAAATCTGTGTATATATAATACTTGCTAAAATAAAATATGGCACAAAATAAATAGGGTTTCAATACAAGCATTGCCATATTAATCAACCCACAGAGAGCACTTTCTTTCGATAATTCAATGAACATTATGATATCAGAGCATTTGGTTGTGTTTCTTCTGATTTGTTCAACAAAACTTGAATTTGAGAGAGTAGATACTACACTTACCTGATAAAAAAACCTAAATCGCCATCCACCTACAGATGTTTGAGTGAAAGAAACATTATTTAACATACTTTTACGATTATATATCTTCGTTCAACAAGGCAGTGGCAACCTTTTGGAAGAACCTATTGCAGCAGTATAGGTGCTGCAAAATCAATCAAAAGTGGAATTCCAGTCTTGAACAAACCCTTTAAGTTGAAGATTAGAAGTGATATCTAGTGCAACTTGTGTCGCTAAAGTACCGGGGAGCAGAATGAATCCATGATAAGTTAATCCCATGAGTACCCAAAATAGTGTTGCCGCTGACCTAATCGGAACTCATGAAAGACCTTCCGGGCCAACCACTGTCACTTTCATCCTTCTTTGAGCCTCCACCAAAGCTGCCAAAGCCGCCAGATCGAGCAGATCCAGAACTGCCAAAGCGCCCTGAACCAGAGCTGCTGCTGCCGAAACCACCAGAACGGCCAAAACCTGAATCACCAAAGTCCTCGAAATTGCTAGAGCGCCTTGAGCCAGAGTCACTGGAACCTCCAGATCTACCGAAAGTGGAGCCACCAAAGCCCCCAAAACTGCCAGAGCGTCCCGAACCAGAGTCACCAAAACCTCCAGATCGACCAAAACTGGAACCGCCAAAGGAACCAAAACGCCCTGATCCTGAGTCATCAAAACTGTCTGAACGCCCACCAGAACCACGAGAACGGCCATAAGAACCACCAGCACTTCCACCACGACCAAAGCCTGAACCACCCATCCGACCACCACCTCCATAAGAATCAAAACGTCCACCGCCCATGCTTCCAAAGTCTTCTCCCCCACCCTCAACAGTAATTCTTGGAAGCTGAAAATTAAAAAAACATAACAAACATGGATGAAGTCACAATAACTAAACAAAACAAATTTAAACACATAAAGACATTTAGGACCTTAACTCCAAACCAAAATAAAATAAAATTTGGCAGAGGTATTCACAAGTAGCTATCAAGATACTAATTAGATGCAATAAGAATTGAAAATACATTGTGCTACAAGCAAAGAAAAAGTGGGGAAGGTAAAGAAGAGAATCGATTCACAACTATACTGAATTGCGAGTCCCTAAAAATCCAGGAGGAAACGCCCAAGGAAAAGAACAAAAGAAAATAGGCAACATTAAATTTTAAAAATAAATCAACAATGGGTCTAAGACTAACACAAAAGTATACTTCTTTTCAAGATTTTCCTCTCTAAGTTTTAACCTTAACAAAATTAATCATGATTCTTAATATTTGTACATAAACAAAAAAAATAATCTTATATTGGCATAGGAAACCTCAAATAAGTTTAAGATCAGAGTATTAGTAACATACCTCAATAAACCTGCACCCAATCTCTTGTTCAACACCTCTAACTAGACGATTTTGCTCATTTGTGTGTATGAGAATTGCACTGCCTTTTTTGCCTGCTCGCCCAGTTCGACCAGATCTATGAACAAATAACTCAGTTGTGTTTGGCATCTCATAGTGTATCACCTGACCAAAGAAAACAACTAATCAAGAAAAATTCTAGTATTCTTCTCCATAATCAAATACACTACAAAAGTTTTTTTTTTAAAAACCAAGACTAAGGTAAGAGAGAGAAGGGTTGTCATCACCAAGCCATGTAAAGAATCCACCAATTGAACTCTATCCAACGCTATATCACTACTTATATTCAAACAAATCACTTTTCCTTAGCTTCCCTCTCAGAGTCTCATTGTTTGGCCGGAAGATATGAAGGACAGTGACAAAATATGGATCTTAATAATTTTGTGAGGCTTTGCTTCCTCTTCCTGGCATCCTCCATCCAAGTAATGAGACCCTAATCAATTCACTTTGTCTAACTATAAAATTCATACGCAGTTTTTGAACATTTCCATGGTAATTCAATTTACTTTCTCATATTTTATCACCGACTGGGGCTATACCTATTTACTTTTGAATAATAGTATAGTAGGAGCATGTTTTATCACAGATCATATTATATTCTCATCTCTATTGCATTAGCTTTTTTGTCTTTCCTAATTGCTTAACATTTTAATCTATAAATAAGATGGGTAGCATAGTCTTAAGAAAAAATTATTTTAGGTCAAAAAGGGTCATAGAAGATATGCAACAGTTTGACTAAGCATACAACAAATAATTCAAGTATTATTAGGTCACCATTATAATTTGTACATCTACAACATAGACCAACCGTGGAAAAGGTCCTAGCTATTACAAAATTATGTGGAGTACAGAAGGAAGGAAGAGAAACTGTGGCCTCACTCTCAGAGGTAGCCATCACAATCAGATGAATTCCGCTAGTAACAGTGGGAAAGACCACTAGGCACAAATTATTTAAGATACTAAATCAATTTTGCAGTACAATGATATGAGCAATTATAAAATCAAAAATCAATGATCAGCAATATTGTAGTAGATAAATCGCACAAACATCTGGAATATCATAAACAAAAATAACACAATATGAAGAGATATCAAACTTATTAGCCTATGTATGACATCCCTGAAGATGTTCCCTCAAAGATAATTCTTTTCTCCTCAAAGATCCCCCACAAATAGTGGTTTACAAATTTAAGCATATTTTTAAATAAATAAAAATCCTATGCAAAACCTTTCTATAGTTTTCCATTATCAAATAAATAGCTATTGTAGTTGATCTTCAGATGATATAATTAAATTGATTTTCAGAAATTAATTCAAATCACTCATTTTACTCTTTCCTAGGATTTCATAAATAGATACTAAAAATTTATTCTTCAGATGTCTTCTTAATTCACAAAATTTTAGCAAATAATTCAATTATCTAAATTATTCTTAGACACTTTACTCTAAACTGCAATAGGTATATCATCTAGCCCCGCAATTTTACGTGCCTTTATTTTATTTACAACTTACTTAACCTCACTTGATTACTATTAAGAACAAATTTATAATTCCATCGTCAGAAACATTTAGTCTCCAAAATCAAATTATTTGTAAAGTTTCATTACATAGATCATAAGAATAATTATCCTTAGTTGCATTAAAATCACAGAGACCTTTTTATGCATCTAACATTGCCTAAGTCTCTACATTTCCTTTTTGTAGCTTTTGCAATCGAATTAATATCCTTCTCCTAACTCTTAATTCCTAAATTATCACAGAACTTTTACTATGCTTTAAACTTTTGCAATTTTAATAATATTTTATCACCTTGAATTTAGCTATTCCATACATATTTAAATCATCATTATTTCTGAAAGTTTGCCTATCTTAAACTATTACTTCTTTAACTTAAATAGCATATGAAGCCACCAACTCTTCTTATATGCTTTAGCTCTACCTCTAGACTATCCAAGCCAAATTTTCCATACTAGGAGAAAATGTCCCACAAACTAACATATGCAAAAATTTCAAGAAGATCAAACATTAGGGAATGGGCATGCTATGCTAATAAGAGCATCATGCGAACAAGAAAAAATGCAGACCAAATCAACATTTGGTATATCCAAACCACGAGCAGCAACGTCAGTAGCAATCAGAACATTAAAGCGACCATCACGAAATCCAGCTAGTGTCCTTTCTCTCTGATTTTGTGCAATATCACCATGGAGTGCCTCACAAAGGAGGCTCCGACCCATAGTATAAGATAACCTATCTGCGTCACGTTTTGTTTGAGTGAATACTATGCATTTACCTCCTTTTGCATGTTCCTACAAGGAAATCAAGATGTTGTTTACAGTTGAACCAAAATCATGCAAATACTAATTAAACTTTAAAGGCAGTAATATTGATAAGTTGATTTATAGCTTACTTTAATTAGTGGGCCAAGAATTGATGATTTTGAATAATTATCCGTAACAATAGAATAGAGTGTTATTCCTTCTGCTAACTTCTGGTCAGAGTCACCAACCTACAGATAACATATATACCACATGAAACATTTTATGTCAATACAACTAAAAGCAATATAAATCAATCATCCTTATAAAATCCAGCAGTCATTCTGCTATATTTTAGACATAAAAAATGCTGCAGACAAACTGAGTTATTCTTGCATTTGATGATAAAATTAAACAAAAAAGTTGATATCTACAGAACTAGAAAAGATGCACGAGAGGTAATCATTAAATATGCAAGGGGATATCCCAACTACCAGCCTCTTTCTAAAGCATCCTATAGTATACTTAGCTTGTACTAACATAAATTTCTATAACAATCTATTTCTATGAAATATTTAGATTGCTTTGAGGTCATCTAGGATGCATTTTCATTTAAATTTCACTTCTTTAAGCGACCTCTAACATCTTGCAGACCCTTCAAACAAAAAGTGTCAGAAATTTACTTGTATAGAAAATTAGAATAAAGAACAAAAACATGCAAAAGAAGATGAACCTGGATGCACCTACAACGGTATCATACTAGTGAAAAGATAGACAAATGTTGACATTGCCTCAAAGAAAATCAACTAACAACCAAAAAGAATACATCTTGATTTGTAGTTGAACTGTTAAACTCACGAGGTCAATGTTAACAGGATTGTTTAAAAACTTTTGTGTGAGTTTCCGAATCCAAGGGGGCATAGTTGCAGAGAACATCAAAGTTTGATGCTTTGATGGCATCCTTTCCAAAATTTTCTCAACATCTTCAGCAAATCCAACATTAAGCATTTGGTCAGCTTCATCAAGTACAACAAACTGAATCTCTGACAAATTCAAGGCGCCTCTATTCAGCAAATCAATAACTCGTCCAGGAGTGCCCACTACAGCATCAACACCATAATTAAGTGCTCTCATCTGTTGGTTAATTGGAGAGCCTCCATAGACACACAGTGTGTCCAAAGAGGAAGATTCTCGAAACTCTTTCTCAACTTGTCGAGCAAGCTCTCTGGTTGGTGCAAGCACTATGGCCAAAGGGTTTCTTCCACGACTACAAAAATAGAACACAGCATAGAATCAGACATGGCAATTGTAGTAAGGTTTGTAAAATCAGAGAAAAAATCAGATGACATATGCAAAAAAATATCTGCATGTATAGAACCATGAATACACTGAGAATCTACAATCTTGGATTATGAACCAACCCATGCTTGGCCTGAAATTGTATAATTTTATCCATGATTGGAATTCCAAAAGCAAGAGTTTTCCCTGTGCCCGTCTTTGCACGGCCAATCATATCTCTCCCTTGCATTGCAGGTTCAAGAACAGCTCTCTAATAAAATATCCAAAGAAAAATATTAAATAGATGTAACTATGGGAACACTGCTCAATTTTAATAGCAAACAAATAAACATGAAAAGTAAGAAAACAAGTAAAATTCTTCAAATAGCAGGAGCAGTATAACTAATAAAATTTTGCATCTTTGTTCGTGAGCTCAACAAGACATTGGCTGATAGAGCATATTCATACATGCATCATGATTTATCAGGCCAAAATTGTTCTATGAAACTCTAGAACCATGTGTCACATAATTTTATTATGATCACAGTTAAAAAGCTGCTTGTACAAGGAATTAAGATTTTTAGAATCCTTTATATCATTTTGCATCAGGTGCACAAGCCATTTGATGAAAAAGTAACAGTGTATGTAATTATTAAGGCACAATGTAATCTTTAATGAATATGTAATTGTCACCTTAATTTTACACAATAGTGTAGAGTGCAACCAACATAGATAAAAATCATAATTTAGAAAATTGCTTGACAAATCGAGGTTCAAGTAATCCCACCAACATATGATTCATCATTTTATGCATAAGTACACAAATTACAATATTTTCTTATCATAAATTCCATCTTGCTCAATTCAAAATATATATACATATTCTAGAATCTAAAAGCATATTTTCCCAAGGAATAAGCTTCTCTTTTCAAATTGGCAAAGTAATTTTTATCTAGATAAATGTAATAGATTCAGAGAGATGTGAATTTAGAAATCACAAAATCATTGAATTTCCCATTTGAATAAATAGTTATAATGAATCTTACTATGCAACATGCTATGACATATCAAACTTTATTTTACTCATTAGAATAGACTTGTAATAATCCTTGGTTTACTAATTAAGCTAGTAAAATACTGTATGTTAGTATTAAAACTAGTGTTCACATGTCACACAAAATAATGGTAGACATTTTCTAAAATATTTACTTTGCGCAAAGTAAACTGTATTGTACAATATTCCACAAAATATGAGTAACAAGGGGTCTTTCAAAATAAAAATACATTATCCACCAACAAAAAGGTTCTATTCGACAAAATATCATTGTGTGAGATGAATGGTAACAAAACCACATATTAATTGAATAAGCATTCCATGACATCAATAAAAAACTATGACAAAAATAGTGCATTGATATGATAGTTAAGATGCAAAAATAAAACAATGGCTTGATTGACGGAGAAAACTAAGTCTAACAAAGGTCGTTTCAGAAAATTAATTTTGCAAATTCAAAAGCTCTCAATGCCCACTTTACAGATCATGGTTCGAGAACCAATATATATTTTTGCTAAATTAGTCTTTTCTCATCCAGCCTTGGGCTGAATCATGGAAAATTTGAGTACTTCCAGAAAACATTTGACTATACATGAACAAGCCAATAAGTGTAATTAAACAAATGATTCTAGCCAACCACATTCTACAAGCAACAAAAAAAGGTACTAGAACGAATAATTAAAAACCACTGATATTTAAAAAAGAAAAGCGTGATACCTGTATAGGGAATAGTGCCGTGATCCCTTTTTTTGCAAGTTGAGACACGATGTCCTGCGCAATTCCCAGCTTGCTGATCTCCAGCCCCTCCTCCCCACTCTTTGAAGCACCCTTCTCTTTCTTTTCTTCATAATAGTCATCAAAGGCGTACTCAGCACAGGCGATGTCAGTGGCCCTGAAGCCTAGAGGGCGCAAAGAATGGAACTCCCTGCGGCTGACATCACAAAAACCAAACTTTTGAGATATGCGGCACCCAAATAAGGGGATTCCGTTGCCGATCTCAGAGTCCCAGTCAGACCCCGCAGGTTTCGGTGGCTGGAGCCGAGGCGCCGCCGGGGAGACAACAGCAGCAAGGGCTCGACGCGACGCTAAGATGGCAGTGGAGCCGGACCTACGTAACAAGAAGCTCATCGCCTTTGATTCGAAACCCTCTATCAAACAAGGGAAGATATCGATGGGAGGCAAGACAGTGGCACAGCGCGACTAGGGTTTTGGTGGGCGAGACTCGAGGACGACCCGCAAAACCCTCGCTGAGAGAGCGAATATGAAGAAGCAGAGGTATTTATAGGGAAACGGTTTCAGATCAAGTGTAAATGTCCACTCACCAAACAGAATAATAGTGCGTTTCCATTGGCTGAAAGGCTCTAGGGTTTAGGCTAGAAATTCTGAACCAATGAAATTGAACGTCCGTGTCGCAGCGGGTCCATTTTAGGTTGGCAACCGGATCCGAAATGGTGAAAAATTAGACCCGAATCCGATTCATTAATTGAGACCGGACTTTGCTTAGGCGGCCCAAAACAAGCTACGGGGGATCCATCTGAGAAGGCCCACCTCTCATTCCCGGTCCGAACCGGCCGTTTCTAATCATCGAAGGGTCCATTAAATCAACGGCCAAGATGTGCCTGCTACCTACTATATAAATTGCTCGTCCGCAGTCCTGGTCCGATCGCATTTCGTAAGCCCTCCAAAGTGGTGCGCCGCCTTTCTCCATTCCTCGCTTGACCTCGTCGGCGGTCGATCCCTCGTTTTTTATCACAGCAAACGCAATGGCGTAAGTTGATCTTGTTCCCAATTTCCATAGCCTCCTGTTATTTTACCGTCGCTGAGTAGAAATTTTTATGGTAATTTGGCCATATTTTGTCGGGTAGTATTTCTCTGCGATTTTGGTGTACGAAAACAAGTCGGGCTTCAGGATTTACTTAAGAGGATGTATAATTAGTCTTCTAGGTCGCTTAATCTTGCTCCTTTTGGCCAAAGTTCTTTTCTTTTCTTGATTCCTTGACTATGAGCGTGCGTTGAGTTTATACGTTGTGGATTTGTGGAGTTAAATACATAGATATACGAAGCTAATTGGGAGAATTGTGTTGAGAGTGAAGTTCTTAAGCTAATTGAGAAAACTACCGAGCTGTCACGTTGATCCTTTCCTTATGGATTATGTATGGAATTGAGTGTAATTTGTTTATCTTGGGAATGATAACCTTGATATCCATGACTCTTATTTTGTTATAGAGACATGTAAGAGGAGTGGAAATTTTAAAACATAGGTTACTTTTTCTTGTTGTATGGTTGATGAACTATAATGTATCATATTTGCAACTATGTAGAGCAACCAGATTTTGAGTTTTGCAGGACAAAGTAATATTACTTTTGTTTTTTGTTTTTGTTTTTTTTTGGAAGGGGGAAACGTTGAAGAGTTATTAGTTTTTTTTTTAAATATTCATAAAATTTTATTGGGCACGCACACCCTTTTATGAAAGAATGAATTCCAATTTATTCCTCTCTGCCAACTTTCTAGCTGAATACATTCATATATGATGGCTTGGAAGAATTTAACAAATTTGAAAACAACTGGTTTTGGACATTGAATTATACATTTAAAGTCAGTTTGAACTTTGAATTATGACCATCATGTGATGTTAAAAAATCCACATTCTGAAAGAAAAAATTAAGTTGAGTAGTGAAGTATCCTTCAATTTAGAATATAGACAATTTGATGCTCTGAAGATCCTGAGAGTTTGTTACTTTCTTCCAAGTTAAATCCTCTTGGTCTATTGTTGTTAGGTTCATTTGTCTGGAACTCCAACAATGGTAGGAGAAATTTTGTTTTCTTGCTGAAAATATTGGAGAGACCACAAAAAGTGAAGATCAAACTATATCATATCCTTTCCTAATCCAATTCCACAAAACTCTATCAACTCCCTTCTTCAGCCTGCAAATGTCGAGATGTTGTATGCATCACTTAGTGAGCCTCAAAATGTGATATGAGTGCAATTGTTGGAGTGTGGTGTTTTTTGTCAGCGGCAGGCCTCAGAGAGGCATTGCTAGTTAAGGCAATGGTTGGCGGGTCTCCTTACCTTGGTTGAGAGGCTTGTTATTCGTCAAGCAATCTCATGGAGAACCTCTGGAAGGCTTCATGACACAATAGGCCTCACGGTGAGGTCTTCATAGATAGATGGCCACCAATTCCTGGGGCTTACTGAAGTAGGAGGCTTGTTAACCATCATTGGTTCTTTGTCCTAGATTTTCCAAATTCGTGGATCAACTCGAGCACAACTTCAGCATTCATTCTCCATTACATGTTCAGAATTCAAAACTGAATTACCTGCTTGGGGCCATAAAACTATCTCTCTCTGCTATTGAACACTAGGGATTTGCTTACTCTCTTATTTCTATCTTCCGCTCCTTCTCTACTTCTCTGTTTTATATCTTTTCCTTTAAGTATGCTCTTCAATCCCTTTTGATTTGCCAGTGAAGATGCTGTTGCCGAATCTGGTCCAGTTCTTGGCGAGCCCATGGATTTGATGACTGCTCTGCAGTTGGTGTTGAAGAAGTCATGGGCCCATGATGGACTTGTTCGCGGACTACGTGAGGCTGCAAAGGCAATTGAGAAGCATGCTGCTCAGCTTTGTATTGTAGCTGAGGACTGCAACCAGGCCGACTATGTCAAGCTGGTCAAAGCGCTCTGTGCTGAGCATAACGTGCACTTGGTCACTGTTCCAAGTGCCAAAACGCTTGGCGAATGGGCTGGGGTTAGTTGATTCACTTCTGTCTTTTTGCCATCTCCTTTTTTTCTATAGTTTGCATACATTCTTAGTCCTACCCTCCTTGTGGAAGAGAAATTGTCAATAATGTTGATTTTTAGTTTATATTTTCATTTGGAACAGTAGTTTGTGTTTGGCTACTTTTAAGAGTTTCTTTTTTTTTTATGATCCACACCGTGCAGCTTCGCAAGATTGATTCAGAGGGCAAGGCAAGGAAAGTGGTGGGCTGCTCATGTGTCGTTGTGAAGGTGATGAAGAACCCATATTTTTATCTATTAATTCATAGCAACTTCAAATTGTTCATTGCTGCTCATCTGCCTTCTAATTTCTTTTGCAGGACTACGGTGAAGAATCTGAAGGCCTTCACATAGTTCAAGAATATGTCAAATCACATTGAGTATTGAAGTTTTTGTTCTACCTCGTCCTATCATGAAACTTGTGTTGTTGAAATACTTCAAATATGAGTAAAGTTCATGGTTATTTTGTCGAATGTTTTGACTTTGAACTTGCCAGGTTTGTGATGACATTTTGAACTTTGTAGTAAATTAGCTTGCTTTGTTATGGATCTGATATGGATAATTTGTGATGGAATTTCTTCAAATTAACTGTCCTAACTTGATACTATTGAAAATTAGATGTGAATGGTCAATTTGTTTGGATTGATAAAGAAATTTTCATCAAACGAACTCTGAATGAATTGAAAAAGAAAACAAACTTATTTTACCAAGTTCGATAGTACACTGATATTGTGGGGGAACTTAAGTGTTAATGTTAAATCCTAAAATTATATGTTTAACAAGATCCACAGGAGTATTTTCATAAGCGTTAAGAGTAATGGATCAAGAATTATCTAGGTTCGCCTACAGATCAATCAAACTCAAATAGTCTCCTATATGAACAAACGTTTCACAAGTAAACTCGTGCGAATATAAAACTTCACCCTTTAGCCAAGTTGTAGCACCAGGTCGCGCCTGTCGTCGTCACCAATCTATTCCCATTTGTCTAGAGTTATATAGCTCTTCAATGTATGCGATGACAGGACCTGAGCTTCTGATGTAGGTTTGCATATAAGTTCTTGCTGATGCCTCATCTACAATCATTCAACAACTAGTTAGCCAAAATTCTTCGGCAAGTGAATTTAAAGGTTCTGATCTTAAGCATAGATCTAAGATGTACTCCACACCATTTTTAAAAAACAGTTTTAAGTGAATGGATTGCTGATGCACTACCTCATGTTCGCCTAGAACTATATCTTATTCCTTATCCATTTTGACAGTTAAGAACGAATTGAGAAGCAGATAAAACTAAAGGGCTTAAGCAGAAAGTTCTTCAAAATATTGAATGATCTCAGAAGACGGGCACGAGGTTCATACTGATTTTTATTCAACCATAACCATAAATAGCAATGTCATGTTTGATAGAAACTCACCGTCTTCATTTAGCTTCTTCAGTAGCTGGGCTTTTGATGGAAGGGCATACATTCCCGCAGCAACTGCTTTCCTTATTGCCCAACCATGGTGAGGAGCAAACACCTTTGCATAGGCTACAGTTGCAGGGTTCCTCAGGGAATTTTCACTGTGTTGGCAAAGAACAAAATTTTAAAAATTAAAAGAATTGACGCCAATATCTGTAATCGTTCATTAACTAAATGATCTTCAATTTAATACATACTAAATCAACTGTTTTGAGGGAGGAGTTTGAAAAGGTTTTATAGTATTACAGTAACTGAAGTTCAAACACGGATTCTGCAAAAATTTTAGAATTATTTCCATTTTCTGACAATGAGATGAAGTTTATTGTTCAACTGGCAAAAGAGAACATATTCACAAGATGAAACACACATAAATGTAGCAACAAAACTACGAGAGGAAATACATACTAAATGTCAACTTAAGGTTTTGGAAGAGAAATTTATCTGATCAATTTTAAAGCAAAACATAATGTTCTTAAGCAACCAAGATGTGCAAGTTGCAACTAAACACCTGAATGCATACTGAATATGAAATGAATGGTTTCAGATGATTAGAGAAGTACATTTTGGAATTCTAATACAATGGACTTAATTCAATGACTAAGAACTGATATTTCATTATTTTAATGGTTTGTTGGAAAACATGAAAGCATCTTTGAATTATAGGTAATTTCTGAACCTCTCAAAAATGCTATTAGTGAAGTCTTATGCGCTTCATTACCATGTTTTTGTAAATTTTATGATGGATGGTTAGTCAACCTACCCATTGAAAATATAGCTTGAAATGCTCAGAAAACCAGATTAGTTTATGTTTCAAATCTGGCAAATCCTTAGCATTTATACTGGAGACCATTGTTTCAGTCAGTTACTAATGGATTTTGTTCCTGTCTAAGATTGCGGTCTAGCGAGTCAACGGGAGGCAACTATTGAGCGGGCGATCTTGGATGCTTCGATGATGAGGAAATCGCCTGGGATATCTGCAACACTCAACCAAAGGTTAAAATGGTCGCCGAGATAGGACTCGGCGTGACCACTCCAACGCTCAAGTTAGAGGAAGAAGATAGAGATTAAGATTTTTTGTATGTAGAATAGCGTACCTATATGCATACCTGGGATAGTGAAAATCCCTTGTTATAGAAAAAAATCCACCGACCTTTTCCTCTTACAAGCCACTACCTTTTTCTTATAAATGGGAAGCCTGAGAGTATGTCTTGAACCAAGAGTCTGGAGAGGATGTAATCGAAAAGCCCGGGAGGATGTCATGAACCAAGAGTCCTGAGAAGATGTAATCGATAGTCTCCAGAGAATCTCAAGAACCGAGAGTCCCAAGAAGATGTAACAGAGAGTTCCAAGAGAATCTCGGGAACTGGGAGTCCAGAGATGTTGTTGTGAATCGAGGGTCTCGAGAGGACTGTTGGAGCAATCTATGTATTCTAGGTTTTGATGTTTGGGCAAAATTTTAAGTTAGGTTTATTGTTGTATTTGATA
>JBBPFP010000126.1:199076-209481 GCA_037974795.1 Kaempferia galanga | reverse complement strand
AATATTTTGTAATACTTCATCTAAATCATCCCAAAACCTTAATTTAGTAGTTTCATCTAATCCTACTTGTGGTGCATTGTCAGTTCTATGACAGATTAAAAAATAATTTATACAAACTACAACTTACTATTCATTGGCGCAAGAAGTTACATGCATTAAGAAGTCTTCAGTTAACAAATGTTATCTGAATTTATAAAGATTTGATTATACCGTCACAAAATACTATGTTTTCTGGCACGGCATTAATTGTTTTTATAAAGATTTGATTATGCCATCACAAAATACTATGATTTCTTACACGTCAATTTTTATTTACTGTGTGATATTGATGTTGACTTCTCCTTTATTTTATTCAGAATGCATTCTTGTATTTGCATTTGATTCTTGTGAAAATTGCAGTTTATACTGTGCAGTTTGTGGTTTTGTTCATTGGGGGCAACTTACTTGGGAAAAAGAAGCGCTCATGTAATGCTTACATATCACAATCTACACATGGTCTACGATCCTTGCTAAGAAAAAATGTATGCTCAGCTATTTCATTAGGTAGCTTGAATTGCATTTGTTATTCTTAGCTTCTAGTCTAATCATTTAAATTGCATATTATATGCCTCTGCATTTGCTTGGAACGCCTGTTTCATTGAGTATCAACTGAATAGAACTTTCGTTTTCATTATCAGCCAGTGATTAATATATTTACAGTGGGTAACAATTGATTAATACTTTAGTTGTGCTCGTTTCATAGGTATGGTTGAGTGTATTGAGGCAAAATTGAAATAACGAACTCACTCAAAGAAAAAACTGATGAGAATATTATTAAAAATTAAAGAATACCTTGCTTAAGGATGTGGGAACTCTCTTATAGAATGTAAAAAAGATTTATTCTCCTAGAAACAAGGTCTAATTTTATCCCGTTTATAGTAATTAGTAAGACCCAATAATGGGTTCTTTATAACAAAGTTTTAAGAAAAAAAATGGAATAAAATTATATATATATATATAATATTTACTAATTAATTTTTAGTTCCTAGGGACCAACTAGAGTGATGGTTGCCAAGTTGATGAAGCAATTAAATTGGGTTTGTTGAATATACACTTTTGAGTTTTGGAATTGAATATACGCTTGTGAAAAGCTAATGAGTTGGAAGTTTCATTATCTGTTGAGAAGTGTTGTAAATAGATAATATTCTTTTTCTGATAAACTTTGTACTTTATAATTATCAGAAAATAAGTTTTACTATGCCATTTGGTGAAGTTGAAGTGGATAGATCAACTGAGGATGACTTGGTTGAACTTATGGAAATTGAGAAGAAAAGATTGGGCCAGGTATCAATGACTGTCTTTTCAGGCTCTGCTATGCTTTATAACTTAACTCAATCATGATTATAACTTATGATCGTTATGCAGATTTTCCATCCAAAATCTACAACGGGGGAAGTGGATAACAATACTTCTCGATCCCTCCTTTCATTTAGTGGACATGAGGAGGTCCAATCTCTATATGATATACTCATAAACTATAGGTATTCAACTAAAAGCCTTTCAGTTTCTAGCAGTGAACGCAGCCTTGAACGAAATCGTTGACTGCTAATTGTTTACTTGCTATGTGCTCCTTAGGGAAACCTTGAATTCCTTTACCGGTTCAGATGTTCCTGTCTTGTATGCACCTGTCCCATTCCAGAATGCAACTTTACATGTTCCAGAGGTAAGTGCTCATGCAGACTTTTTGTGCTCACTGTTATTGTAATGCTGTTTCTACTAGTATGCTTACTGAAAAGACTAATGCTGATTTATAGATGACATGTAAGGAGATACGGAAAGCTGATATGGTCGTTCCTTCATCTAGTGGCTCAGATACTAGCTATACAGAAACTATACCTGGTATATCCGTTGGTGATCTTTGTTTCAGTGTCGAACTAAAGGATGCAATTATTCCGCCATGGGTTGTGTATAGTGTTTGGACTGTGATGAGCTCTGAGGGGACTACTTTCCAGTCTTTGTATGTTAAGAATCAATGAACTCCTTTGGTCAATTTAATTTTAGTCTTTAACAATTCCTGCATTGTACATTTATTTATTTATTGCTTTGTTTTGCAGTCTGAAGACGGAACCCACCTCACTTGGCCTAAATATTGCTCTTAAATCTATCTGCTCTCAAAAAGAAGTGCCTGATGGTAATGCCTTTGGGCTTCCTGCTGCGGTTATGAATCCTTCTCTGAGGGGTGCAATTCTTGAGCGGCTCAATTTTAATGATGGTGTTTATACTGCTAACATCACTTCCATCCTATGATGATTAAAGAAGCCATGTCCGTTAAGGGAAAGGTGACTCTTCCAGCAACTGCTTATTTAGTTAAATTTGCAAGCCTTTGCTATAGAGATGTTCAAGCAGCTTGGTGCCTGTGGTTTGGCTTGTCTAACCTGGAGTAGCATTTCATGCTGCACATTTTGTATCTTATTTTGTAATTCACTAACATGTGAACTAAACTTGCTTATAGGTACAATTATGCATCCCCCCTGTTCTGTTGTGTTTATGTTCTATTTATTCTTCTTTCGAAGTTTGACACAGCATTAGGGTCTAACCTAAGTTGGTCGTTAAATTGGTTTCAATTTAGTTAACCGATTCGTTATGGAAGTACTTTAACATGCCATTTTATTCTTATTGTGCATTAAGTTATTCATATATTGGAAGGACATGGTTTATTCAATAGACTTCAACTCGCACATGCGTTGAGACATCTAAATTTTAATTCAGTTTCAGGTGGAAAATTGCGACGCAAAAGGTAGACACTGAAACGTAAGCAAACAGCAATGTTTTTATAACTGGACCGGTTCAACCAGTAGAACATTCAGACAACCTTTTTTTTTATTTCAGTTTACAGATCTCTTTCGACCAAGTTTCTCCATGATTCAGTCGGGCAGAATAACTACTGCATGAACCGACTGGCCGGCCGGCCAATTGATCCACTTAAAACATAAGATGCTATAGTAACATTATTAGTGTTAAACATGAAGCAAAACGAAATGGACTAGCAACTTGCTATAGATGAATAACATCGTTTAAAATTAAGAAGTTGCACTCGGGTATTCTCATCGTAGAGAAAAATTGTATACAAGTCCGAACATGATACACGGAATCTTCGACGTTTCTTTCTTGTACATGGTCATGGAACACTAAGGCAACCTGTACATCAAATCGCCCTATTTTACAACCCAAGAAGAAAGGTCGAACATATAAGGAAGGTGGGAAAGAGGGATAGACAACAACAACAAAAAGTGAAAGGTCAAAAGAGACCCAACTATACCCTATAACTGCCCCTCTAATCCAAAATCTTATGTACCAAATTATATTGAACCAACAATGTGGAAACCTAATATAGGGAGAAAAGTTATATCAAGAACATGGGCAAACCGTTACAGGAGCTAAAGATATAGCACCGATTCTGCCGTCAACGTCCCCTCGGCAACACCCGAACAATTCTGGTGATGAAATCCTACTTCATTTCACCTCACCATGCTGCATTTTTATTTCTAAAATCTACATGTCATTCTCCGCTACCATGCACTTGTGAGATGCCAGCATGGGATGTTTTGGGAGGGGATCTAGCCACTTTCAATTATAAATTTTCACTGGCTTCTCGAACGTGTGACGGTTCTGCAGGGAAAACATAGTACTACTGATATTTTGCCAAATTGAGAAAATGGAACCATAATAACAAGCTTAAGGGAAGTTTACCTGATTAGTCGTGTAAGCTTTTTTTGGAGCAGTGTCGGAATGCTCTAAACCAAGGTACTGCTCCCAGGCTCCATAAATATCTCTTCTCTGCACCAACTTAAACAATGTCATAGGGAGTAAAGACAGAGAAACAAGCGGTAAAATAAACATACCTGAAATCTATTGGATACAATGTCTGAATCCTGGAGGAATTCAGGGCGTCCAAGTGATACAAAAGCAAACTTCCACTAATTGAACAAAAGAATTATAATAAGATTCATTGATGAGTTGCAGATCAAGATGTCAAATCTAAGACATAAATGCGATTTGGACAAACTAATGTATGTGACCAAAATTGTTTTGAAATTAATGCAAAAATATAGCTTCGTAAATTGACCTTTAAGTAAGTACTAAGTCACAAAAGTAACAAGGAAAAAAAAAAGTAAAATACCTTTGAAAATTCATCATCGGGAACTTGCAGTTTCTTCTGAATGCGTATTTTGATATCGATCAAAGTCTCACCTTCCTTAATAACAAGGAAGAAAGGCTCTCCAAAATTCTGAACTTGCTGCAAAAAAGCATTAAATGGTTATTTTGGGGATAAACAAAAGTAACATGATTAAGATAAATTAACTGATTATACCCATAAAACATAATATAAAAAACAGAGTTGAAAACAAAGAAAAAATATTAAGAAAATGGAATGTCCGTTATTGGCATGTAAGAGAATTCAAACAGAGGGAAAGGGAGTTTCATGGATAGAAACAACTTTTTCAAGAAATTAAATCAGTAAATCATGCGGTGTTGGGTGTACTGTCGCCCACAACATAATCCAAGCTGAGAAACCCAAATAGCCATTGTGCAAAAGGACAAACGATATTGAAAAGGCACACCGCTGATTTAAAATAAATAACACCCTCAATAGTTCTGGGGGCAATATTGAGTGCCTTCTCCATGGATATGTGGTCCAGGCTTTTCTACAGCAGAAAATTCAAGTATGTAATGAAGCATATGGAAATCTCTCTCTATTAAATTTAAAGAAAACAGAAGCATGAAAAGAAACTGCAGATTTGATGGACAAAGACAATTGCATTAGTTGAGTAGAAAGAACTGTACTCTTAAAATATAACTAATACCTCAGATATAAATGAGACGCAAACATAACATCCAACAAAAAAAATAGTCTGCGGGATTAAACCTATAACACAATATAAAAAAAATGAATCTAGTAACTTTTAGAACTCTCGTTCACATATAAGCAGAACAGTACCTTATGTAGAAAAATAAAAATGAAGAAGAAACACACAATGCATGATCAAGACATAACATTTGTTGTAATTGAGAGACTTGACATTTGAGAATCCTGCTAGACTTCAAAAAGATATATCTGATTTTCAAATCCGTATAAAATGGAAGATACCGTAATTCTTATGCTTGCTAATGAAATCACTTGTCAAGGATTGCAGAAAAATTAGAATACATCTAGGAGACTTAATATCATGAGTGAGACTGAGTAAAGTTTGCCACATAAATTACTTCAAAATGATAATATGATGTCAAACAGGAGAATATAAAATCTTCACATCTCCACGAACTAGAGAACAGCAAAAGAGACAAAAGACTAACCTATCTGTCAAAGTGCAACCACTAGACTAACAAAATGCAGCATGTCACTAGACATACAAATAAAATTATTTTGGCACTTAGCTCGGAAACCTTGTAGAGAAAAATGCTATGATAGAGGTAAAAGGAAACATACATGAATTCTGTTGGTGGAGAAAATAAACTACACCAGACTTTATTAGAAAAGATATGATTCTATTCTACTTTGTGAAGATATAGGAAAATGACAACTCAAACACATTAAAGTTACCATTTGGTTCTGACTAGAATCTCTAGTAAAGTGATAGACATGAATCAAGCGATCATGAAGCCCAAGGCTTTTCTCTTCCTCAGGAATCTGCAAGGGCAATACTTATTAGAAAAATCATAAATCACAAATATATGTAACAAAACCACCCAAAGTTGTATTTACAATGATAGACCTGCTAGGTTACTAGCACAGAAGACAGCATCATAATGAATATCAACACAAAAAACAAATTAATTAAAAGTAGCCTCCAATGAAAAATTGAAAATGGAAACTAACCTCCTCTGCACGTAAAGTCCAGTACTGATCATTAATGTTTTCAATTTTCTCACCTAGTGGAAATATCTGCATGGACAAAAAGTAAAGATGGAGGCAAGAATACTTCAAAAAAGCTTTGAGTAGACGGAATTTCCAAGTGTAGAGAAGCATGGAAAATAATTGGTGAAAGTTGCAAAATGTCCAACAGGATAGTATTTTTGTCAGTACATGCTAGAAAAAGGCATTCAAGTGTAAGCACATTCTCACTTTTAAGGTATATGAGACACTTTGTTTTGCTAAAAGGCCAGCAATACCTTTCAAATGTAGCTAAGCAGATAATTAACTTTCTAAACCAATCCCATATAAAAGTAGTCAAAATACTAACAGTAACCTTACTTATGTAAGTTCTTTAACCTTCCACTAAAAATATCAATAATAAAATGGTACCTTGTAGATCTTGTGATAGAAAACCTCAAGTAATCTGACTTCAACATCAGGACGAGAGAGCTCAACCTAAATGGGAAAAAAGAACCATAAGAAACTGTAAGACATACATCAAGTAGTAAAACCATGAGTGATAGTATGGATATCAGAAATTATATACAAAACTAGGTATAGGCCATATTGGGTTGTGGGATCAAAATCAATACTAAAAATTAAAATTAAATTTAAAAATAAGAAAATAAAAGATATTTCAAAATCTAAAAATAATGTGAATTACAGATAATTAAATATGAATATTACACATTTCCAAAGTTTTACTTTATTTATAATCTCAAATAGTTTCTGTTTCCAATAAGCCAATAAAAATAATTAATTAACAATACATTATTAATAATTGACATGATAATATTAAATTAATTTGTGAACTATTAATATAATTAAATTTATAAACAATTATATGTATTTATTAATTAGTTGTTCAATTTAATGATTAACAAATAGACTAATATTAATTTTAATTAATTTATATATGGAGGGTCATCTTGATACATTCTAGGAACACATGCGGCTGCCCCAAGGGTAGCATACTTGGAACTTGCATGTGGTGTTGCTACAATAGGTCATAGGGTTAATTTTCAACGTGTGCGAAATGCATCGTGGGTCACCTGACCTGACCCCATGGAAAGGGCCACTATGAAGGGTGAAACCCTCCGTGATTTACCACCCTTGCAAATCACATGGGGCAGTTCTGGAGGAGCCCCCAGGGTGAGGATTATCACATTTTGCTGCAATAAGAACACATGTAACAACACCCATGAAAGTAACCACACCATCATTGCACTTCATCTTCTTCAAAAACTTAGAGGCTATGCTTGTCTTCCTACTCAAGAAGACAAACCCATCATCCTACTCGAGAACATAAACATATCTACTTCCGCACAACAATCGTATGGCAGGGCACAATCGATCTCCACAAGGTTTCCTCTTCTCATAAAAGCAATACTTAGTAGTCAACTCTAGATCTACTTATAGAGATATTGCCAATTTCTACTGATTTCTTCTATTCTCCTATGATTATGACGAATTAATTCACCAATTTCATCAATTATAGCTTTGCCATTCTAGATTTCACACATATATGGAGAGATGTGTGAAAAATCACCCAGAAACAGATCAGCAGTGGTCAATCGCGATCCAACCTGGGCGATTCATATCAAGATCAATCGAGATTGCCATCCACAATTAAACAATAAAGTCAATGCAACATATAGTGAACTCTCTTTCTCTGTCACGAACTGCACTTTCGAGAAGATAATAAGCACATCACATACAAGAAATTACCTTGGTCTTTAGGTCATTGATCACATCAGCTACGGTGCTATTCTTAGGAAGTCTGATGTTATGAATTACCACCTGAAATCAAAACTACCTAGGTTTATGAAAGCTTAATAAAACAACAGTATAGACAAAGAAGAACTGACGCTTTAAACCACCTCTTCCTTTGTGGCATGATGGAATGCTACTTTCAGAGTTTTTAAACCTTGCAGTTCGGGAAGAGGAATATCCAATATCTCATAGTACAAAATGTCAGAAGTCTGTAGCAGTTGAATCAGTATGAATTAATTGTAACTAAATTTAAGTGAAAACAATTAGTTTTAGTTATATAACCTGGTTATAATGAACCAGCATGTCTGAAAGGTGGTCCACACCCCGGTACTTAATGGGTTGTGGTTTAGGCTGCTGAGAATAGCAGTTATGAGATGAAAGACGAATTTTTGATGGATCATCTACACCAAGTTGACGTGCAACCCTTTCAACAACATCGTCATATGTGAAAAGTTTAGATCTGAACAGGTATCATATCAGAGTAAAAGGTTAGAAAGATAACTCAGGCAGGTATAGTAATCAATCATACAAGTTACCTATATACTCAAGTACTTACAATTCCAAGGAAAAATCCTCCTCCTTTGGCTTCTCCAAAGCCCGAAAAAAAACAACCTACAACATCATATTATGCAAACATTGAGTCCAAGACTCTCAAATCCATGGTAGGGCAGATGAGAGTGGGAATGTAGAGAATTAAATAAAGAATATAATAGACCAAAAGTTCGCAAATACCAATCAGTCAACATTGATCTCCCATATTACATTTTGAAAATGTATGGAGGAGAAAATGGTAGGTAGCTACTTCACTCTTGCCTGCCTACTGTTTATTCTGCAATTTTCTCACTCAAATACCCCACAATTTATTTGTTCCTTTTAGAGGTACAGCATGGATTTTGAGAAAAGAAAAGAGGCAGAGAAAACACTTGACAATTACTAATTAAAACTGTGTATAGGTATAATATCATAATGGTGTGCCATTACCACCAAGAAGACACTGCTTAGTAGTCACCACAACCTGATTAGCATCCATATTTTGCACTTCAATTGTTTTAGAAGCATCAAACACAAGTAGATCCTCTCTTGAATTTATAAGAAAATTTGAAAGAGCTAATTACTAAATCTTTTTGGTCTAGAGTTAATTACTAGATCTATCTGTCACTGAGGTCTCTGTAGTCCGCACTCCCTCAACTACTGGTGGACCGACCAGGGGGCTTGAAGGAAGGCCTTAATGATCCATCTCTCTCTCAAGGCTCAAAATGGGTGAGACATTGTGGCCACTGCTCTACAATGCCTTCCACCTGCACAACTGCAAAGAGACCATTATCAATCTGCCTCTATTTGGCTTCTCCATTCTTTGCTTCAAGCTTTGTGATCCAGTCAGCCTCATGAACACTCGAAAATTCACGCACCTCAAAACCAGCACTGAAGTCTTAAATCCAGTTGGTGTCAAGACTTTCTCCATTACAAACTCCATAGCATTCAGAATATAGAGACACAAAATACTGCTCCAACCCATGAACAATGCCTATAAGACTTCATTCAGCAATATAGGTTGGGGCTTGTTAAGAACCTCAAACTCTGATCCATCCTCTTCTAGAGCAATCAATCCATTTGAGATTGTGGTTCCTATAAGCCCAACAGTAAACCCAATAGCATCATAGGTCGTGCCTTTATAAACAGAAGTGTTGACACATGATAACAAGGAGTAGGACCATGGTTTAAAGATGTGGCTAGTGGGACAAGAAGCAGACACTTTGCAGACTGCAAAGGAAGCAGTGATTGAGGAGTAGAGGTAGAGGTACAGGCAAGGAGGTGCACTAGAATGGAGTTGACGATGGACCTAACCAGGAGGGTGAAGTCTAAGGCTCTTTGAGGTTGAAGCTGGGGCAGCAGGCCAAGGACATAAGAACTCATGCTGATGCCTTCTTCCAAGAGAACTTGAAAGAGCAACCAAGGAAGGGCTCAACTGTATTAAATTAATTAATAGTTGTTGAGTTGGTAAGTGATGTAGACCACTTGGCTGAATTGACATTCCATCAAAGAGTTAGCAATGGAGAGATGATGATATAATGGGAGATAAATTTGTTTGAGAAATCTACTGTATGATAGATTTGACAGTTTGAATGACTGATGGATTAAAAAAATCTCTACAAATACGTGATAGATTATATTCCTACTTGGAAAGATAGATTCAATTCAGCAAAGAATACAATTTTAGTTTCACATCTGTAGAAACCAAAGTTATACATTCACTTCTCAATTATAAATCAGAAAGACAAACCTGGCGGTTGCGAACATACTCCAAGAAAGAAGGAACATCGGGATATCGAAACTGGTTTCTATTCGTTGATGTTAAAGATTTTTGATAGCAAATGATATCTCCATCTTCAAGCTACATCCAGAGATCCAGACAAGCCAATGAGTAGGAAAGCAACAAAGACAAGATAAAAACATTGTGCATTGTATTTACCTGGCTTGATTTGAAAGATATCCGCTTGTCAATATGCTCACACATGACATTTGGTTCAAACTTTATTTCCTAAATATGGTATAGCGCAATTAAATCCTTATCTTGGACTAACATATGACACAAAACAAAAAACATAAATGTAAAGAAGGATGTTTAATTAACTATGCGTATTCATCTAATAAATAAATATATGTATGAAAAGTCAACACATGATTAAAAGGAGAGTTTTATGCCCTGTTTGGGGCACTTTTAAAATATATATATATATA
>JBBPFP010000126.1:172556-182585 GCA_037974795.1 Kaempferia galanga | reverse complement strand
ATTTTGAGTTTCCTTATTCGAATATATAAATTGCAAATGAATTTAATAATATATAAATAATTAAAATTAAAAGCTAAAAGCTAATCAAATTGCGAACATGATTAAAATAATCAACAAATATAAATAAAAAATAATTATTAAGTATTGTTATCTCCATCTCTCCTCGTAGGTACTCCCAAATTGATATTATCTTAATAAACAAGTCAAATAAATGTAGTGTTCAATTGGTAACGAGGGGTTAGCGTAGGATGAGTGCGTTCAATAGAGGGGATAAATATTAATCATTCGAAAAAATCAAAATATATAGCGGAAATAAAAAACTCAAGTACACAAAGAGTTACTTGGTTCGGAAACTCAAGTACACAAAGAGTTACTTGGTTCGGAACCTTCGACAACTCCTGTTCTAAGACCCACAATCCTCCGGATCATATCGTTGTACAATTCACTAAAAACTTCTTTTGATAACACTGGAAGAGTGAATCGAGTTTAGATAACTTTAATCCATTTATTATTTATTAAAATCCGAGTTTGATAATTAGTAAAAACTGCATCAATAATTAGTCCCAAGGTATACCTAATTTTTCAAGTATTTACAATATTTCCTTTTAATAGAAAGATTTGGGCCGAGCTTTTTCAGATTTATTTGGTTAATTGATGAAATTTTTTCATGGGATAGAATGACTAAATAATTGCGTTTGCTGAAAAAAAAAATAATACTGAGGGGTTTGATAAAAGTTGTTTTATCAAAAATAAACTTATAAAATAATAATTTTTTTATAAAAAAAGTAAATATTAATTAAAATTTCTCTCAGTGACATAAGATAGTTGTGAGGGAGTCCTAACGCAGCGGTACCATCATAATTTATCTATCTATATCTAACCAAGGTTGATGGCTAAACCTTTCGGTACAATATATCCCTAGAAGATTTTGATTTATTTTTTTCCTGGAAATTTTGTCTTTGGCTTCTTTGATTCCTGCTTGATATTATCACAGGAAAGTGGCTGTCCTCACATGAACATCACCAATCTTCTCACTTGATATCTTTTGGCAAGAGCAAAGTACTACAAGTCTTTGTATTTGAGTGAAGGAAAACAGTTACATTCAGCCCTTCTCTGAGATTTACAACATACTTGGGCACCATTTATGTCACAGTCTAACAGTTCGCGACTTACCTGAAATAGGCAGCTTCCAAAGCCTCAGCCTTTTCGGCCGCGAGCAACTCATCATCGGGCAGTCCTTCGATAGAATATGCCTTCTCCTGGATTAAACACACATGAAGTGCGCATTATTTTTGGTCAAGCTCAAGAACAACTGTCTTAAGAACATGTAGCATTCATTCATCAGAAAGATCACACACGCTCTAATGCTCTATTTGCATTTCATCACGAGTCTCTATCATATACATTTTAAGCAAGTTCGTTGGAAGAGTTTTCAGAAAATGGAAAAGGGAGAACAAGAGAGCTCTAGAAGAGCATGGAGGCCTTCAAGTTTGGAGAGAAATATGGCATTCAGATGTTCCACATATATACAAGTGAATCTGTGGAAAATGTGAAGTTAGCAGAGAGTAAATGAAGCTTATGTGGTGCACATGCTGCTATGTTGATGCACTTTGTGTATCATTCACATGCTGCTAATAAGAGTGCGACAATCTTATTTCCAAGTCAGTGGACTGCGATATCTTCCTCAGCAATGCAAAGTGGTAAAAGAAACAAATGATCTCTTATTATCCTAGGGGAAATTCATAGGGCCTCCTTGCACACATTTACCCGTTGTTTGGGAGGAGGTGAGTGGAGGGGAGGGTAAAAGGGGGAAGGTGAATTTTTACCCATGTTTGGGAGGAGAGCCTTGCATGCTCAGAAATCAGTAAAATTTCTTACATCCCAAAGTAAGGAAAGGGGAGGAGAGGGAAGGAGAGATTGTTCCAATTTTATCCTTATTTTTTTCACATGCAGATTCACTTAAAAAAAGAAGATATTTTTGTAATTTTATACATTTAACCTTCATTCCCCTCTTTTTCAACAAAAATTTTCAACAGTTATATAATTGAAGATTGCATATTCTGAAAAAGGAGACACCTTCATTAATAGAACATACCAGCAATCGCCAAAAAAAGGGTGCTCCTGGCCTTTTGCTAATTTGCTTTTTCAGGGCTTCAATAGCTGTAAACAGTGCAAACATAAGAACCTATAGACAATATAAAAGAACTCGAAATGACTTGATACCTTGGGGAACTTGTCCACTATTCAGCAGGACTATGTACCAAACTTCATTGAAGACATCAAGCTGTTCATCAGATGCTCCGATCCTCTATGAAATAATTTAAATAAAAAAAATTGGTTTAACAATCATAAAGGAAGATGACAAAAGAAGCTATGTAGTCAAGAGCGCCTTACTTTGAAGTTAATGGCATCAAAATTTGGACCAAGCAAATCAAAGACTTTAAAGAAGTTACTCCTTCCATATTCATAAATAGCTTCTGCAAGCTGAATCAACCTTGCAGTTAGATGATCGTAAGCAAGCTATGGTCACATGTAGAAACAGTGTACTCAGAAGGAAACATTCAGTATGAATCCAAGGTGGTTTACAACTAGCAGTTTTAGTATATTGAACAAGAAATCTGTGATAGAATTGGACTATCCTAATTATCATGGAAATGATGTAATTTTGTATATTATAGGGGTATCTGTGTTCTGTGTTAATAATATCACACCCCTAAGCTACCATTTTCCCCCACAGTTTGTTCTCCATGCCAATCATCCTTGCAATATCTCCTTCCATGCAAGCTTGGCACATCTCGTTTTGCCCCCGGGGCTATGGTGCGGCGGTAAGGGCGTTCAGTTGTCTTCCAGGCACCCATGATTTGATTTTTAATTATAGCGCATTTGTAGAAAATTTTCCTTCAAATGAGATTCGCAACTAAGGGATACTGGACTTCTAGGCCAGCCTCCGCGAGTGCTTCCCAATTTACCCAGGTGGCCAGTAGTAAATTTCCGTAGGGCCAAACCCATCACCCAAACTCGACGTTACCCAATTTATTTAATCATTGGCACCTCTCGTTTTTATTTTTCTTCCCCTATCAAATTTCTTCCTCACAACACCCCATGCAGCAACTCTCCCACAGGCTCCACATGTCAATATCATGATTTGACCATCCGTGTCGCCCAACCGGGCCTCATGCACCCACCGCCGCCCCATCCTTTTCATCATGACACATGAAGTCTCAAAGTCAGTGCCTCCTGCTCTCATCTTCTCTTTATCTATCCTAGAAACTCATACATTTCCTCGCACTAGCATCCATATGTAAGTTTATAAAAGTGAAATGTTTCAAGTTAATTATTTCACCTTGGCAGACCTCCATAAGTAAAAAAAATGCAAATAGGAGGCTACCAATGTGATCCTAGAGATCCAGGAACTTATACATGCCATCACACTTATATTTTGAAAATGTAGGTGATGTGCTTCTGGAGGTCTCAGGAAACCATTCACGCTTTCATATTTGCATTTTTGAGAAGTGAAGATCCAAAGTAAAATAATGTCGCCTAAATAGATATTCAAGTGTCAAAATGCAAATGTGAAATCATCAATGTGCTCTTTGAAGTCACAAGAACACATACATGCCCTCAAACTTTCATTTTGAGCAATGTAGATCCATTGAGATGAAATATAAATTTCACCTAAATAAACCTCCACATGTAGAAATGTAAATCTAAGGCCACAGTGCACTTCTAGTACTCCCACAAAGACATTCATGTCACCATTTTTTAATGTGAATATGTGTAGAGGTCCATTTAGGTGAAAATCATTATTTTTGCTTATAAAAGCTAGTGTCAATCTAGTACAGTCACTGAATAATTCATTAATCGACTAGACTCTACTTAACATGTGTTGAGATGACCAATGAAATGAGAGATTATTTTAGGTTGTTTACGTTTGGGAGGGGCACACGTTGGGTGATAACAAAACTAGATGCACCTAATGCGCGATTTGAGAATTTTGTCTTAATATAGTCTATCAAGTAGAGGCCATATTTTTCCTCTAGCATCTAGGAAATGCCTAGAGATTTGGCAAATAGATACCAACATGATGGAAATCAAATAAACATTACAAACCTGAACTGCAGCTTGCATTGACTTTTGCTTCTGACTGCTAAATGTAGAAAATCTAAGAAAAGTAGGACATTGTCAAAGTAACAACAAATATTATCATTTCTTCTTCTATGATATAAAATGACTAGTTCAGACCTTGATTTAATTGAGTGAAGTAAATCCTCTGCTCTATTTGTCTCTTTTGTGCAAGCCAATGCCCACAATGCCAGTATATCGAGCAACCATTCAACATGCCATATGGACTGCAAGAAATAAATGCATGAAAAATCTGCTGATTATCCAAGTGATATTGCAACCAAAAATACTACAAAAAGTAGTACAGAATTGGATTAGTATAACAACAACAACCAAGCCTTATCCCACTAGGTGGGGTCAATGAATCATTTTACGCCATTGAACTTTATCTCCTACTATATCATCATCTATACTTAAATAAATTTTATTTTATTTTATTATTATTAACCAAGTTTTTTTCGTCTTCCTCTTCCTCGTTTGATATGCATGTTGTCATAATTTCACATCGCCTAACTGGAGTATTTCTTGGTCGTCTAAGTACATGTCCGTACCATTTTAAACGTGTCTCTCAAAGTTTTTCCCTCAATTGATGCAACTCGACTTTCTCTCTAATGCTCTCATTTCTTATTCTGTCCATACTCGCATGTCCACACATCCGCCTTAAAATCCTCATCTCTACAACTCTCATTTTCTGCTCATGTGCTCAAGTCATAGCCTAACATTCAGCTCCATATAACATAGTAGGATTAGTAGTGAAATAAAAATCAAACCGAAGAGAATTCACTAGAATGGGAATTGAATGTTACAGAAAGGTTGATCTAATGGATGAAGCGTACAACGACAAACAAGCATTTATCCTACTAAGTGGGGTCAACTATATGGACTTTCAAGCTTGATCCCCTACTATATCCTCATTGATATTTAAATGAATTTTAACTTGTTTTATTGTTGTTAACCAAACTTCTTTGGTCACCTTCTTCCTCGATTAATGTGGATATTTATCATGATCTCACATTACTTAATTAGGGCATTTATTGGTCGCATAAATATATATCCATACCATTTTAAATGTGTTTCTCAGAGTTTTCCTCAATACGTGCAACATTGACTTTCTCTCTAATGCTTGCATTTCTTATCTATCCAATCTTTGATTTAGTAAAATTTTGCATCTCTATATAGATTGTTCCCAGACAACACCATATACTTTGTCATTAGCAAAATTAAATGCACTCCGGTCAAGCCATCTTTAGGACATAACAAATTAAAGGCATACTCTTTTCCCTTCAAAGTTTAATATTCTTGAACAAAAGGCAGACCTGATCCTTTAAAGCAGCTGTCAGCAACTTCAGCCGATCAACAATATCATGGGTATGGCCGCGGAGGTAGATTCTAAGCAGCAACCCCAGAGCATTGATATACACCTGAATGCAAAAGAGAATATTCAGTATTGTAAATTGGAATGCAAGGCTGAAATATATCAATTGGCGATTGGGCATACGTCTACTGGCTCAGCATCAACTCTCAGTAATCCCTTCCAAATATTTTCATCATAAACTTCAAGAACCCTATCTAAAGGAGAATCACCTTCCAAATAGCAAACTGCTACATGCCACCAGTTGTGTGTATACCTAAGGAATATTTTAATCAAGAAAATTACAAACAGTACTAGAAAGGCATGTACATCTATAGAATTAAAATCAAGAATTACATACATGAAAGATGAACAGGAATCCCATGAGGAAGAACAAGCTTCCATGAAACTTGTGGCTTCTTTGAAACGACACTCATTTTGAAGAACATGGCACAACTTTGAGGGGGGTAAAAGATCACACATTTAGATGAAGACTTGCATCAAGAACGTGTAATATAAAATGCAAATTTCATCCCCAACACTTTGATGAAAACAATAAAGGTAAATGAAAACATTATGCAAAACAAATTAACAAAAAGATATTGAGGCTGGAAGGTTTACCTACAAGTTATTTAGGTATTATACTCAATTGAATCTTCCACACAACTATTAGGAAAAAAACAAAGAAGAGAGAGAGAGAGAGAGAGAGAGTATTCCAAGTTATTACTTCATTAGAGTTCCACTACCATAGAAGTCACAATCTTTAGTAGTAACACAATATATATTCTCTCTAGAATTAATTATTTTTATGGTGATGCTCAGTGGAAAATACAGATTTGTATTTTATATTCTTTAGCTTCATGCAACTGCAGACATTTTAGACTCCAGTTCATGTGAGGACCAACCGCTAAAAAAAAACTACTTATTCAGGAAACTAAAGAAATAAAACGGCTAATTGATGAGTGGCATTATCTTACATTATGTTGTGACCAGAAATCGCAACTGTTGATACTCAATCCTTTTCTTGAAGCTTCCTCAGCTTCAGTCATTCTCCCAAGCTCCAACAATGGAAACGAAAGCATACCGTAGATATAGCTAAGGCCTTCGTTGTGTACTAGCACCTGCTAAATATAACTATCTGTTCATTACTAAGCAAGGAGAACTTCCACCACAAAAAGTATATCAAAAAGCAAACACTAGTTGACAAACAAAATTGACAACTAATAATACAAATTCTAGATTCATCATACAAGAAAATAACCTGTTGAACTATGTTAAGAGACACAACAGGCCGACCCAAATAGAAACATAAGATCTGTGCTCTCTTGAGTGATAAAAGATCCTTAGGAAATTC
This sequence comes from Kaempferia galanga, assembly GCA_037974795.1. Lineage (NCBI taxonomy): Eukaryota > Viridiplantae > Streptophyta > Magnoliopsida > Zingiberales > Zingiberaceae > Kaempferia > Kaempferia galanga. The sequence goes on along the minus strand of JBBPFP010000126.1, from coordinate 175,758 downwards.
CTTCAATAGCTGAAAAATAAAATAGCAACAAAAACATTAATAAGTGGATTTATCATCAAATAATTACCATTCTAAAATTTGTGTCCATAACATATCCATTAATAGATAAATGTCACTCATAAGGTAAGCTAAAACAAGAAGCATAAGAAGCCAGTATAGCAAATAAAAAAATCTAGTGATTCAGACAAAATTTGCTATACATTCATTTCATTCCTCGATAATAAGAAAGACATCACAAGAAAATGAAAGGAAGACCAGACACAAAAATCATAACAAACCATAGGGAAAAAAAGCAGAGATTCTATGCCAGTCACTAAGTGGTACTCATTGAAATTTGTTTGACCATTCTTTTGATGGAAGTACTCCCAGTCAATTTTGCAAATTGATTCCACATATGAGTAGACCACCAGTCAAAGTATCGGTAGATAAAATTTGATTAGAGAAGTCAAGATCATGGTGGTCAAAATTCCGCTTTGGGCTATATTTCATCAGACCATATATATACCTTTATTAAACTGTCCAAACCAATTGCAAATCGAAATTAATTCTATGTAGTTACTACAAAGAACTTTTTATTTTGACAATGGAGATCATTGTTTTATCCCACAAATCCAAAGTCTCAAAAACTCTATTACAGGTTAAAATCTCTCATATACAAAACCATTGCCGCCAGACAAAAAATGAGGAAGTACCAGAAAAACAAAACACCATTTTCCCATCGCCGTCGAAAAGCAAGAAAATTCCCCACGATAAAAAAAACAGTGGGAAATCGACACTGACAGAAGTACTATATACCACGAACCTCGATGTGCCGATTGAGCGCCAAGTCCTCGTCTTTTTTATCGCCCACCAAACATGAGATCGCTGCGACCACTGCTCTCTCGTACGGTGTAGCATTGCCCTAAAACCGAACATTTCTCTTTTGACAAAAGCAGGCGAATAAATCCAGTAAGAAAGGACCAATAATTCGATCGAACCAAATAAGCGTTGGCGGCGTGCAGGAGACGGGAGGCCTCCTGGGGCTTCTTGGTCGCCAAGAAGTGTGCCGCGAGGGCGTTAGCTAGGGTGCACGAGCGATCGTGGGTGGCCGCGCGGAGGATGACAACCCGGTTGCGGCCGTAGGCGAGGACCTGCTCGTAGTAGCTGTCGATGGCGTCGATGCAGGCGTCGGAGGCCGTCCTCACTGGGTACCCCCATCGGTCCCTTCGCGTCGTCGCCTCCTCACTGCCGCCCATTCTCTCTCTCTCTCTGACTCGATCTCCATGATTTCAAATACCGTGTTACTGAGCAACGTGGACCACTTTTATTGGTGGAAGATGCGGGTCCTTATTTTTCGGCGTCATCTTTGCTGACGTCGAGATAAGACTTCAAATAGGCGCCCCATTGCTCCCCTCCTCGACTATACCCGCTTGACGCCTAAGTGGGGGGCTGTGCAGGACCCACGGATTCCCTGGTAGGCAGTGAAGACCAGTACGTTTAAAAGTAGGGGTAGTAAATTATCTCTTGTTTATTTAATTTTGGTGCTGGTAGATTCGGTACCCAATGAGTTACCTGGTTTGTGACTGGAAAAGACAAAGGCGATGCGGTGGTTGGGCGGGGGTAGTCGACAAAAAGGGCGTCATTTTCCTTGCCGAGGGAAAAAGACGCGCCGCGTCTACGTGGAGAAACAGCGACAGCGAGATGAGGTGTCGGCAAATATATCATTTTATTTTCGTTGATTTTAGATGTGCTGACTAATAATTGAACTCACGCAAATCTTACTATTTTATTACAAACAATCTATTACTTATTTTTATTTTTCACACTAAAAATAATTTTAAAATTTATTAATAATTTAATCAGATATAATATTTAAGACTCAATAAAATATATTATTGAGGATGTTTCCCGCTAATTAATTAATCATAAATTTATAGTTCGAGATTCAACTACAACATATTATTTATAATTTTTTCCATTAATAAATTAGGAATTTAGAGTTTGAGATTCAAATGTGGCATATTATTTATAACTTTTCTAGTTAATAGGTATTCGTGCATTGTGTTAAAGGCATATAAATATCATGATACTCTTTAATTCCACATCTAAGAATTAATTGATAACTGTGAGAGAATAAATTTTTATAAATAGTTTAGGTCGGCTACATTTGAAAGTATACCTTTCTTATTTTTTGTCTACAATCAAGTATAATATTTGTGCTTATCAATTTAATATATGATATAAAAAATAAAATTAATTTTTTATAAGGGAGAGGGAGAGTCTGTGAGTTTTCGAGTATCATTGCACTATTGAATTGACATGTCACACGTTCAGTTTATAAACTTGTGACTATAATTTATATTATATGCATATAATATATATGTAATCAAATCATTATGATCATCAATCATTTGATTAAAATGACTTTTAAAGTAATTAAAAATATTCTGAATTTCATTAAAATGATTTAATGTTAACTAAAATGGTTTCAATCTTATTAATTGTTCAGTCCTTTTAAAGTGAGAGTTGATCGATTCTCACTTTCATCAACCATCTAACTAAATTAGGAAGCATAAATGTATACTCAAATGTTAAAACAATCACGTCAATTTCCTCTAAATCTATAATTTATATTAAATTTTATATTTTATGTAAAAAATCTTTATATCAGCTATTCTATTTATGTTCTAGATTTAAATTTTATAAATAGTATATATTTAAATTTAGAGAATGAAATCTATTTCCTAAATATTAAAATATCATTTAATTTGAGTGAAAAAATAAATGAAATGGATTGGGTAACATAGGGAGAAAGAAAAAAGAGTAAAAAAATAAAATAGAATAAATTATAAGAAAGCTAATGTAAAATGAATATTCAAATTTAATAAAATAGTTATCCATTCTTTAAATTTTAGATTAAATAAATTTGATTTGGATGTTCTACTATATATATCCTAAATAAAATTCGAACTCCTGAGAAGCCACTCATCCCTTACCATTGCACGTATATTCGTGGTTTTAGTTGAACTGCCCTGAGGAAGGGTTGAGTTACTCACTGGGAGGTAAAACTTGCTACAATAGGCATGAATTGATTCTTAGCAAAGTTGAGCGAACAATCCTCTTCCATAAAGATGAATTATAATTGATTCGATGAGGTTGCGAAATCATGTGAAGAATGACGTGGAGGTCAGTAATGTGTCACTTGGCACGTGAAGGGAAATCA
>JBBPFP010000126.1:149050-160286 GCA_037974795.1 Kaempferia galanga | reverse complement strand
GAAGTTTGACAATGGCACAATTAAATAAAAATTAGTTTGAAAGAAAATAATCATCTAGCATAACTTGCAACATTTTGTCTTGACAACAATAAACAAGTAACCCAAATATTTCAATGTTTCTACAAAAAGATACTGGGATATGTCATATAGTTGGACTGGCAACTACATTTTCCTGGATAGAACTAGCACCTAGATTTTAGTCCAACAGAATTTCATAAAAAAGAAAAGAAATAAATATAATGAATTTTAGAAAGTAAATGATGTATCCAAATTGCATCAAGACTTAGAAAAATATAACAAATAATTAAATTGTCCAACATTTCTGCATGCCTGTCTGTTGGAAACCTCAAAGAGAACGACATCTTCAGCACATCTGCACGTTGAGCTACAATAACAAAGACTGGTTAAACAACTCTGCTTGCTTCAGACAAAACTAACTGGCATTGTTGTGTTTGTTTGACAGCAAAGACTGGTTAACAGCCGTAAATATTTCAAAGACAAAAGGTTAGCTCAGGGAAGCATTTTTGCGAGTCAAGAAGCTATTCTTGATCAATGTATTTCAAATAAAAACTTGTACTATCACTATTTGATTTCTTAATAACCTTGGCTATCCTATTTGACATAAATATTTAAATAAATAAATATTAAAACTATGTCTGACAAATCTAAATCTATACATATATATTAAATATACATAACTAGTAAAATATATGCCCAGATTAGCCCATCATAGGCTATGCTTAGCCAAATTACGCAAGAAGAAATAAGTAAAGAGCCAAAAATTTAGAACATTTAAATTGGAATTTTAATAAAGACAAAATAGAATGGTTATAGAGTTAACCCACATGTCAGGCTGCTTTTGGTCCATGTATTGTTGTACTTAATATACAACGAACACCAGAAATCATTTTCAAATCAATATGCACAATTTACTTTCTAGAAAATTGGTTCCTTCCAAAGCAAACTATTTTTACATAGCTTCACTTTGGGCTCATGAAGATTGCAAATAATTGATTAAGTCAATTAAATTTTAGCTAAGCTACCCAGTAAATGTGCTAAATGTATTGCAAGGGAAACACAATGATTGAGTAGTAAAATGAAAGATCTAGATTGTCAAGTTCTGCATCAAAATAAATCGCTTGCTTTTATGAATGTTGAGATGTCTTACATCCTCACTTGACCAAAGCCTTGGTTTCTCTAATTTACCCTCAAGCAAATAGAAATGGGACCCAAGACTTCCAGTTGGAGGTGGTCTCAGATTCAAATGCAAAACATCAAACGAACTTAGATCCATTTCTTCATTATCTTTTCCACTGGTAGACCATCCAGAATTGTCATACAATGTTGCTTCCATGGTTATGTTGGAAAGACTAACATTTTCGCAGTTCTTCCACAGATCAAGTTTTACTTCAACCTGAACAAGTCATAGATAGTGAGTCCGAGCCAACAAATCCACACCTCCGTAAAATGCTTCGCAATGGTAAAATTCAGCATCTAGAGAATACAACTGAAGCAGCATATAAGCAAATAAATGTAGTTCAAACAAAAAGAGTCTAGATTAGCTGAGGGTTTTCAGAATAAGATCTAAGAAATTGTGAGTCAATAGTTTGGTTCAATCATCAATGGTAAGAGCAATGAACATATGAAAGGCATATGCTTGAACAAGTTTGTGTGCACGAATTTGATAAGACACCTTTTCAAGGCCTTCAAAAAATTTCTTTTTTTTTTTAGCAACAAGTTCTAGCTCAAGATTTCATTTCAAAAAGCCTAAAATAATACAATGTTCCTACAATGATCTTCAAAAGATTTAGTAGACATGATTAAACTGAATTTAACAACTAACAAAATGATTGGGAAATTTTACCAGATTAACAATCACTGAAACTTGACCAATTTATAAAAATTATTGCCTATCAGAAACTTGATATAAGCAATAATATCTATATACACACATGACGAATAAGTTCTAGTGCCCTGGTAACTGAAATGCCAACAGACATTTAGTTCAATCCATGCATTGCAATTTATTATAGTGTTCTGCATGTTGTCCTCCTGCAGAATCATGCCTCTTTCATTCCAAGTTTCACAGTTGGTCTTGTATTCTTAGATCTCTTGCCTTCACTTCTCTCTAGTGTCTGTTCACTCTCATTTCATTGTGCTCATTCTGCTCTTAGAGAACTTTATAATTCTTGCAAGGTAAACTATTTTAAATTAACTTCATTTTTAATCTTATTCTTAACTAGTATAAGGAGTAAGCTTAGCTAGTTTTCAAGTAGGATATGAAATAGGGTTTCCAATCAAAATTACAATTTAGAGGTGGGTTAGTAGTTCTAAATAACGTACTTTCAGATAATTTAGCAATATAGCTCAGTGTCCGAATGTACGGCATAGGAATCATTTCACACTGAAAACCTCCATCAATGGTTTTTTTTAAAAAAAAACACCTTAATGAGGTTTTACAGTTTGAAAATTCCTTTTATTCACAAAAAAATATGTTGTAATGGTTGCTTTAGGAGCTCAAAGGAGTAATCTTAGCAAACATATATTAAGGTGATTTGTGCAATCAAAGGTACATTAAAAAAACACCTTACGGTTATTTTCCTGTAGATAATAAAATCTGATGGGCACTTCCCATCCAATTGCCTTGAAGAAAAAATGAACTATAAGATTTGTTTAGTTTCATGTAACAAATCACCTATAGGAAAACCAAAATTTGAAGGGAAATGATGGATAACAAGACCTGAAATTAAAAAGTCAAGGATCTGAATGAATAATGAATTTATTTTGTTTTAGTTGATAGATCAACTTTTTCCTTTATGTATAACAAATCTTCATCTGAAGGCAAAGAGTATGCTGGCTATTATACAAATTGAGAAAGAAAAAAAGAAGATAAGAAAGTATATTCCTTGTGTTATCTTAGAACTGTACCAATTATTTGGGTAGGCTACATCTGTTGAAATTCACATCATAATAATACTTAAGCGACCTAAATCAAGGTTAAAAATTTTGGTTCAGAGCAATTTCAATTGCTGGCTAAAATGATACATAATGACATCAACATACAATACATGAGATTCCAGAAGTATCTCTCAATTTTAACTGCATCCCAAGGAAGTTATTTATATTCTTCTCTCCTTATTGAATTACACAACCAAGAAGACTTTTATGAGATTAAGGAAATTACACAAAGAACAGGAGCTCTAGATGTGATTTCAAAAAACACAACAGCAATGGTGGAATGCATAATGGATTATATTCACATGAATTATTAATAAAACACAAAATACTCTATAATTCCTTTTATGCAACTGAACCACTAGGTTGGATAACTGTTTTAAACATTTAATCTGTAATTTACCTGAAGATCAGCTGTGAGAAAATTTTGGTCCAGAGTTGACTTGAAAAAGTAATCTGTAATAAATACCTGCACAAGTACAAGGTTGCAATCATCATTTAAAATAAAGATGTCAAATTGCCAACAATGAGGGAATGACGTTGCATATAAAAATATACTGTCAAGAAGAATTCAATTCCTACTTTACATATAAGTTGAGAAATGAACAAATAAAATGAGAAGATATAATACATCTCTTGACAAACATGATGGAAAGTAAAAGAATGGCTATTTGATAATTTACAATAGAGTTCTTAAATTCTGTATTTTAAGTGTGTTAATTTTTGGAGAAATATTCTACATAATCTTAGTAGCCCCTACTACCTGTATTATGTAATATGTATAAATATATATATAGATAGATATTATTGATGAAACATTACACTAACATCCCCATATTATACACAACACATGTCATGCTCATAATCCTCCTCAAGATGATTCAGATGTGTTATATAAACCCTCTTAACAATTTGGTTAGCAAATTCGCTACCAATTAATCATTAGAGCCAAAAAAGAGGCGACGATCGCCATAAATAGTATCTTCTCTCTTTAAAATGGCTTTTTGTTTGTCCTCTTATGAAAAATTGTGTTCTAAGTTATATACATTGCATTTTGATTTTTGAATATCAACTACAACTTCATTAGCTTTGTAGGAACATATCTCGATTATCACTTGCTTAACCCAAATGAGCTTGCACGTTGCAAAGGTCATGGCCTGGTACTCTGTCCCTATTTGCCATAACCTTTAAGGATTGAAGACAATGATAACCAAGGCATCTATGGATCTGGAGAGGAAGAGTGCAACCAAAAAGGCAATGATGTAGGCAAATGTAGGCACATCCAACTCACGACTCACACCAACATCAATCACTTTGCTTGTCTATGAATTTAAAATAGAAACAGAGGGGGCATTAAATAAGATAGAGCAGTTTAAAGATTTACTAATAGATCAAGCTTAAGGAAACTATGATAACATTTTTAAGATTTACTATACAAAGGTATTCTGATTGGAGGTTCTGTAGATAGTTAGAGGTATGTAATGATGAAGGCTTGACTTCATCAAAGGACTATGATATCTGCAATTATGAATCCCTAATAGGTGAATTTCATAATCACAAAACAATGTCATACACCAGATCAATAAGTCAACAACTTGGGGCATACTGAGGTGCACAATATTTTGCACCAACAAAGAATCTTCTGCCAACTGGTGGCTTAATTTTCCAAAGTTTGCCTTCATTCATTCAAATTTGATCAATCTAAATTTAAATTTGAATGCCATATATTTTTACCCTTTCCAATTGGATCAGGTATTTTTGTTTGGACCAGAAAATTTTCTGATCAAATCAATAACAGACATCCAATAATTGAGGCATGAAACCTGGTTATGAACCATGGTATTGACTAACTAATGGTATATATGTGGTGCAAGGATGTTGGCATGCTGAACTAATCCTATAGCCCTAGTATGTGGATATGAACGAAATTCCAACATGGATTACCAAAGACTTCTATGCATGCAGAAAAATTGAGATAAACCTAACCTGGGGCTTTGATAGAAGAAGTACATCCCGGTGAATACCAGACAACCACCAATGGTCTTGATCTTCCAAATATGAACCATCGCTCCATCTCATGACTTGAACAGAGAGAACATTGTCCTTGTCCGAATCAAAAGGGTAGCAGTGATCAGTAATTTCAAACTCAGCTGGAAGTCTGCTATCCTGGCTGCATCAGCACATTTGGGACATGGGACAAAGAATGAATAGGAAAATCAAGGTTTCGTGCAATGAAATAGACATATTATTATTCTTAAGTTGCGAGCTAAAAATTGGCATGTTCAAATACGCTATCAACATAATACTTACCAAGGCGTATCAATTTAATATTAAACAACATTTTGCATGTATTCCCCATTTTATAATAATTAAGTTATTTGAGTGATTGGATTATCAGTATTGTGGGTTTAATCCCACAGTGGATATTCCAGTTCCCGAGTATGGTGTAGAATCTATGCACACACATATATATGCATGCATAATATAATGACTCATTTAACAACAGTAATACAATATTTCATCTTTCTCAACTGTCTCACAACATGCTGTCTTAAAGCTAGTTTTCTTTCGCCACTTTTCTCTTTTCATAAACACACTCGCCAATGGGGACACAAGGGAGGGATTGGTGATGGTTCTTAAATTTTAAATCTTATCCCTTAAATATTTTTTAAAATTATTCTAACTATTTTTTTTTTTTTTTGAGGCCACCATTGTCACTCACTGTTGCTTTTCCCCAACAATAGTATGCTTCCAATCTATTAGGAACACCTCCAGACACCCTACTGATGCCAAAACCCCTTTCTTGACAAGTTTCTCTCACCACGAGCAATTATGTGGATTGTGGAATCCCTCTCCCACTAATCAAGCTCCTTTTGTTACCCTTGTCGAATGACGAGAAGACTAATGCAGTGGTAACCCATCATATGAGGCAAACACCATGTTCTCGATAACTGTCTTCAAGGTACACCTCCTCCAAGCTTCTCTCTTTGCATCCTCTTCACCAGTCCCCGCAACAGCCACTAAAGAGTGCCACAACATTAAAAGAATGCTCCTCTTCTCAAAGTTCTCGCGTCGCTTTTACCTCATCTACATGTTAACATGAGGCAGCTTTCTCACTAACTCTAGCTATCCTCACCTTCTTTGCTGCCTGCCTTGGCATTCAACTCCTTCCCCTCCATCAGATCTAATCCCCTTAACCTCCATAATGTTTGTAGCTCAACCTCCACGCAACAACATCCACAAGCACATGCAACCAAATAAGAGCTACAAATTCTCCTTCTTGAGATCTCCCATCGACAATTTTATCCAACTCTTAGTGGCAATATCTTGCACTTTTCAGAATAAACAGATTTTGACAACAATATGGAAGCTATGTGGAAGATTTGCATGCTCTCGTTTTTGTTGATAGTAGCCCATTAAATATCCACCCAAGCACAAGCAAAGTAGATGCAACCTCTAGATTCGCCTTCACTAGCAACAAGATACTTCTCTACAATTCAGACCAAAGCCACAACATGCCTACACTCTGCTGGTATATCTACTCCAATTGTTTAGCCCTTGGCTTAAATGAATTTGCTTAGACTACATTGTCAAGCCAACAAAACAACAGATTATTAGACCATGTTTGATGTTGCTATTTTCCAAAGAGAAAAAAAATATATGCCCGGGGAAAGTTACTTTGATGAATCCATGAGCAACAATGATTAAAATTCAATTATACAAAGTCTGGCAAACAAGAATCATAAATTGATTATCAGATGACTAGCACAATCTACAGTGGTTGGATTTTATATGAACATGCTAAATGCAAAAGAAGGGGGGAGAGAGAGAATCCTTGAGCAATGCATGAAAAAGGAGCAATAATACAACAGGATTAATAATGAGAAGCTCTAAGTAGACATACCTATACCCAATAAGAACACCATTCACCCAAACAAAAAAGGCAGAATCAACAGCCTCAAAATGCAGCAGTATTCTCCGACCTGACAAGTATAAACACAAAGTGGGATAGCTAAATGCCTAGTGGAGAAATTGTACATCAAAACAGTCTCTACTGGATAATCAATATTAAACAATAAAGTTAAAGAACACAAGAAGGTGAGAGATGCTAATCTGTACAAATATAACAAGATCATCTACTATCCTCCGATTTGATTTTTCAAGCTCACAAGTGGTGCAATGATCAAGAATTCCCTTCCAAAAGATGAACTGCTGCTAATTAATTACTTTAACTTGCTAGTGTCATTAGGTCATTCCAACAAACAAATGTTAATTATTCATCTTACTCTACTGCCTTGGTTGGACCATTACGACCCTGTTGTACTTATTATTGATAACGCGTCATATATAGCTATGCCTAATGCTGTAACATTTCACTTTTCCCTTCTTATTATATCCTCTTTTGATGCATTAGTTCATCACAAGATTATGAATTACATTTACAAATGCACATTCTCAATTCACATCATCACCTATCGCCTTGCTTGGACCACTACAATCCAGTTGTACTTCAATGTTAATAACACAAATGCCATAAATAGCTTTGTGCTATAGTGTGTCCTATCTCGTTTCTTTTTCTTCTTGCAATATATTACAAGAATATGAATCTAATAGAAAACTAGTGGTCAAGCAAATGATGGATAATTCGGATAAATTACATGCACAGATGCATCCCTTGAAATTTGGGGATATTCCATAATACCCTCTCACTCAAACTTTGAATTCAGATCATCACTAAGTCCCTCTATCAATCCAATATGGCCAAAAGAAATGCAAAAAGAAACAACCGAACTCCAAGGGGTAGATGTAATTCATTTTCTGCCAAATAATAAAAAGAAAAGTAAAAAAAGAAACATAAATCTAAAGAATCAGCAACAACTAATGAAACAGTAAATAAGCCAAACAAACATACCTTTCCATTCTTTCGGAATACGAAAACTTTTCCGATAACATCCAGTTGGGTTATCTGAAGGAACATATGGAGGATTCATGGGGAAAGGGTAAACAATATTTGTATAAATGGGACAATCAAAACCATGCATCTGCCAGTTTGATGGAACTGCTCAACAATGGCAATTGTGTCAGAGCTGGTACTTACACAGTAGCCCATTAGAAAGACGGAGAGAGGGGCATGCACATAAAATCATGCTAAAAAAATTAACCAAGAGGAAAAGTCACAGAGAGTCTAGTATTTCCACAAAATTAAAGTTAAACTAATGCCAATCATTAAAGCATGATCTGTATTGTGAAGAAAGCACAAACATATCTAGTATACTTAACTAATTGAGCTTTTTCTTTCTATTAATATTAAAATAATTTCATAGATTGATCATTCAAGATCAGAATATATAAGGTAAATAAACAGTAAGAATATGATATTTATCTTTCAGATCCATATTAAGAATGATGGAAACTTCCTCTGAGAACTTCAGCTTCCTCAATAAATATAGGATGATAATGTCAAACGTTTCCTCAAATACAACGCCATTGATTTTATGAAGCACAAAGATCAAGGAAAGTTAATAGGAGTTTTGATTTCATTTTTTTTCTCTATTAGCACCTATCTACACATCAAAGTATATATCACATGGAATAAAGACAGATGCAGCAAGGGAAGAAAACAAAAGAAAATATTTCAGTAAATCGCATGAAATGAAGACAGTTGCAACTAGGAAATAACAGACAAATGTTGTTGAAATAGCTCAGAACTAGAAACAGTTAAACTTGCCTGGCAGTGTTACCCAGTCTGAATCATCAAAAGTAATATCATAGAAGCTCACAGGAACACTTTCGGGAGAAGTAGCTAAGAAGAACTTCCAGTGCCCACTTAAAGATTTCACAAAAGGTAATCCTTTGACCCAAAAAGCAGCACTCTCCAAAGCACCAAAAACAGCATCGTCATGCCAGAGAGCCAAGTTTGCATTTAGAAAATCTACTTTGCTTCGTTCATACCAATATCTAAGAGAACCTGCATTAGTTGAAAACGAAGCTATGTGGTTAACTACATAACAATGTAATTGCATTGGCTCAAGTTATTGAATATAGAAGAATAGAAGGAATAAACGTATGAATAAGGGAAAAACCCTTTTTTCTCTCTTTCTCTATGTTGCCATGACAAGGAAGTAAAATAAATGAGCAAAGACCAAGATCAGCAGTTATACATATTCAATTAAACAACATAGATTAACAATTCATTTAAACTGAAAGGCTTGGTTTAGAAAATTTAGCTTTGGCTTCTTCAAGTTGAAATTACCAAAAGCATGTCAGATCACTCATTATTTCATCTCATATATGTTAAAAAAGTGTATCCATATTGTCTATGTAGATAATATCATTATCACAAGTATGCTTTCATTGGAATCACACAGCTGAGGTACCTCCATCAGGATTTCCAAAACATGAAAATAATCAGATCATAACATGATACTAGGTTAAAATAATAGAGTAACTATATCCAATGAAAAGACATCACACCCAACATATATATCAGATCATAACATGAGAAACCTCATGCGAGACCAAACTATAAATTCTAACATTGGAAACTGAGCTTAAACTTTAAGCCTTCATAAAAGCATTACAACGACGCCCTTAGAAATATATCAAAATGTTGTTACCTTCAACTGTATCATGTGAGTGAAGAGGAACATGTGCATCACGTTTTCTCCACTTAATAAATGATGGATCTTCCCAGATTCTATAAGAATAGTTATTGGGAGAAAGCAATCCAACTGGAGAAATGCTTGCCATGCTATCAGAAGCTTTTCCCTTTTGTGCAACAAAACTTCTGTAGACGACCGTATTTTACAACATCTGTCAAAAGGAATTCTGTAGACATAATTTTAGTTCAAGCAGTTATTAGTTGTGGGTTACCATTTGATCATAGAGGTGACATAAACAATGGTAATAATACGTAGATTTTAACAATTAACAGGATCAAATGCGAGGATGAAAATAGACAGAAGAAAAAGCAAAAGATTTTTAGAAAGCTACAATGATGATTTCAATTGTTACAACAAACAAAAGAAAAATAAATAGAAATGATCTTTGTAATCATAAAATGTTTCTGTAGCTCTCTAAAGCATCATTACATCAATTACCAGATTATAACTTGATCATTACTTGCTAGTTGTACTTTTGTCTACATGACAAAATATCCTCAATCACATGGGATTTGAACAGAATCAAAGGAACAAATCACTCAACATCCCCACACATAGCAGTACACTATTTTGAGTGAATCTTCAACCTGATTTCATGAGGGGCTATAGTTTTTTCCTCTACGAAACTGTACAACAGCAGCTTAACTGTATGCAGAGGCAGATAGAAACAAAATACCTTATAGGGATGGTTTTTTTTTTTTCTCAAGGAGGTTATGAGATGAGATTATACCCATTTTCTTCATTGGCATTGAAAGAGAAGTCTAGGTAGGATTAGGAGACTTTTGTAAGGCACAGTTAGGGACTTGTCCATGTTTCTCTATTGTTTCAAAATTCAACTTGAGGATTGGATTGGTTATCCCTCCAGATCATGAATTTTCAAAAAGCAAAAAAAAAAAAGAATAATTAATTCCACTGGAAGTTTTCAATTATTTCAACAGGATCGAAGTGGCTTTGAGCTTACCTGGATGAACTAGATGAACAGGTCAATTTTTAATTTCAAACATTTGGTTTCTCAATACTTTTACTTCGTATCATATAGATTTGGATTCTCTTTGTGAAGTAGGGTCAAAATAAATCGTTATATCACTGCTGATGTTTCTCTTAATCTATTTGTGTCTCTTTGAATCTTGTTGTCAGAGAAATCACACACAAGGTATCAGTTACCACATGGCAAAGATTTTGTCCACAGCGAGAGTGGTTTTAGAATTCTATCACATCAATTTCCATTTTCAGAGTGTGGTTGGATATGGAGGATTCAAGGAAATAGCTTCTTGAATCAATGGTAGTTTTTTCAGGGTAGTCAATCAACAGGTGGTGGTAGAACGACCATAATCCCAATCCAAAATTATCTTATTCCATCTCCATCAGTGAACTCGACTGATGGCGTTTTAGGACGTTATTATGTCACTCTCAAAAGCATCGGCCAGCTGAACTTAGAAACGAAGAAAAACCCATATCTATTATTCAGGTCAAATTTGGTAGTGTGGAAATACAGTACCTACAGTTCATTCATATTCAACCAAAGCAATCAAAGCTTGATTATAACTTAATTAAAAGTGGAAAATCTGACCAAATAACATCTCGATCTGAAGAAAATATGCATATCGCTAAAGAAATAG
>JBBPFP010000126.1:118934-130426 GCA_037974795.1 Kaempferia galanga | reverse complement strand
GATGGAAATGGGCGACGATGCGTCCCCGCCGAAGAAGCGCAGGCAGAGCGAGATGGAGTTCGCTGCTTGCGAGGACGTTGATCTTGGGAGCGGCAGAGTTGTGGATTCTGGTTTTATTGGGGAAGACGGGAAATTGGCTGAACCGAATGGGATTTTGGCGGGGATTGGAGAAGAATATATTAATTCAGAATGCAATCGTAGATGCTTTCCGTTGATGGAAAATTGTTTCCCAAAAGCTGCTGAAGAAATTTTCGGGAACGGTGATGGTGTAATGGAGGGAATTAGTAGTAATGGATGCTCTGAGAGATTTGCAGGGACTCCTATAATAATGAATCCGAAGGCTGATATTGGTCGAGCTGAGGAGTATGGTTTAGGAGTCGGGAGATTTTCAGAGCATTCCAAAGAGAATTCTGTTGGAAAAGGAGATGAAGTTACAAAAATTGAGGTATATGAGTTCGAAAATTGTGAAATTTATGATGTTCATACTCAAACTCAGGGGTGCGACCATGAAAATCTGGAAACCAAACAAAATGACACTAAAAAGAGGCGAAGACTATCTGGAAAAGTGTACTATTCACAAGATGTACCTTTAAGAAGGAGTGCTCGCCGAGTGGTTGCTACAGCACTATCTCAACCGTATCCTTCTCATAGCTACATGTCGAAGAGTGAATCAAGATTTCAAAATTGCACATCAAACGAGAATGATTTTGACAATGCCCCTGAGGATTCAAAGCCCGAATTGCCACCATCTTCTAGTGATTTGGATTTCCACGGACTGCCCGCTCTTGACTTGTTTTCCATTTACACTTTTTTGAGGTCCTTCAGCAGGGTGTTATTCTTGAGTCCATTCAGCCTAGAAATGTTTGCGTCAAGTTTAAGGTGCAACTTTGCCAACCCTTTGATTGACCACATACATTTTTCAATCTTACAAACCTTGAAGCAACATTTGGAGTTACTTTCTGGAGAAGGATCTCAGCTGGCTGCTGATTGCCTAAGGTACATTTTATAAATTCACTTAAAACTTGTACATATAATTCAAATGTGTAAGTGAATTATTTTGTGTTTCTGTAACTCCTGTTTTCTTTACAGGAGTCTTAATTGGGACCTTTTGGACTTAGTTACTTGGCCTGTATATCTTGCTGGTTATTTACTGATTCATGGTTCAAAAATTAAATCTTCAGCCAAAATGGCACATTCAAATGTCTCGACTGCAGAATATTATACCCTGGAAGCTACTACAAAGCTTGAGATCCTACACTTCTTGTGTGATAGTGTTGTGGAAGCTGAAGGCATGAGATCAGAACTTGACATTAGGATGAATGAGTGTGCTGTTACTTCTGATGTCCATAACAACATTGATAGGAGTAGGAATGACTTGACTATAACTAGTGCCTCTGTGGCTCCAGAGGTGACTGAAGAGACTGCTGATGGAAATAGTGATGACTGTTGCCTCTGTGGTATGGATGGTAGCTTGATATGCTGTGATGGCTGTCCTGCTGCATTTCATTCTAGATGTGTTGGAGTTGTTAAAGATCTTTTGCCCGAAGGTGATTGGTACTGTCCTGAGTGTTTGTTGGAAAAACATGATGGATTAACAAAGTTGTTAAAGTCTTCCCAAGGAGCTGAAGTTTTGAGTACTGATCCTCATGGGCGTGTATATTATAGCTGCTGTGGCTATCTATTGGTGTATGTTTATACAAGTTCAAATATTTTTCCAGATGCAAATTTTTTACTTCTTTGTCCTGTTTATGCTTTCCTTAAACTGTTTTATAATGCATTCATACCATACATGTGGTATTAATTATGATCCTTGCTATGCTTGTCTATTTCCAACCTCAGTTTTTAGTTTAATTCTTATTAATCTAATATTTTAACAAATTAATTCTTCTTGAATGTAGTAAAAGAATCTAGATTACTTTTTCTCAAGATTATTTTGTGCTATATACTTGTTCAGAAAATTGTTTTGTGCTTTATTACTCAGACTTAGATCCTAGTGTTTAACATTAATGCAGGTTCAAGTGTCCGACATGACTATTTCCATAGTTTTCTATGCTTGGTCAATGGGGACATCGAGTGTCCATGTGGAATGTCGATGAAGGAGTGTCTGTATATAACTTGGGTATGTTGTGGGTGGATGACAAGTCCATGTATCAGAGGTTTTGTGGAGGATTGTTTAGGGATAACAAAATAAGTTGTGTCAAATTGTTTGGGACGCAATCAATCAGACGATGGTATAAGTAAAACCTGTAGAAGTATTTACAAACACCAAAACATAATATAGGCGTGTAACAATTTTTTTTCTGCTGAAAGATCTTTCTGATATTTGTGGAAACAAATAATATTATGCACAAATATATTTTAGTTCTTCTTTACAAATAGACTTTCTGGTAAAAGTATTACTAAAATTGCACAATGATAATTTTGGATTGTGGATGGATTTACCTATATATATATATTGTATCCAACGTATTATAATTTTTGACTATGCTATTCTTTGAAACTAAAGTGGACTGGAAACACATCATTTTAGTACCTAGTACAAAAAAAAATATGGGAATAGCGGATATATTCTTTTTGACACCATATTAGCTACAGAGTGACAATACTTTTGTGATTGTATGTCTTTTTGTAGTTTCTGTAATTCTCTCTCTCTCTCTCTCTGTAAAATTTGTGGACATTGTTTTTTGAGAAATCTTATCTACCTACAATATCACTTATGTACAATCAAATTATTAATGATCAACAACCCTAAATTTTTTGTCTGGTGGATCTGCAGAACTGATTCATGTGACAGCGTTTCTTCATCTCTCTTTTACAACAAGGGTGATCTAGACGGTGTTATCAGGGTTTTGAAATCATATCATTCTTATTCTACAATCTTACGTGCAATATCGGCACACTGGGGAATTTCTCTTGATTCCTGTGATTCAGTCAGTGGAACGAGCAAAAGGAACATGGCTTTGGATGCTGAATTGCCCTCCAAGGACTTATCATCTTCATTTCAGAATGTTGCCAATACGAATAATGTTGAAAAGAATTCAAAGGATAATTGTTCTACTGACCATAGTGGACTGAATAGCACAACCATATCAGATTTGAGCCAGACACATTTGTTAAGCTTAGATCATGTAACTGGTTCGTCACATCCTTTCACATCCTCACAAGCTGAAGAACAGTTGATTTATATTGCCAACCATTCTCAGTTTACTCAGCAGACAATTGCTGATTGTTCTTTGGATCCCAATTATGCTGTAAATGAAGCTTTATGTGTTAATTATGCAGCTATGAATGTTGAGAATAGGAGGTTTCGTTCAATTGCCAATCAAAATATTTCATCCTTCGTACTTGAGCAAAGGAAAATTCGGCCATGTCAGCTGGAGTCTGATCCTGGTGGCTATATTAACTATTATATTTTTGGGCGAGTAGCTTCATCAGTTGCTGAAGATTTGTCATGTAAATCAACTGAGAGCAACACTAAGGAAATTAAAAAATCAGAAGATGACCTTGTGTTGCTGCAGCTAAAGGCAATTTCGAAAAGATATCTAACATATAGTTATTATAATTTCCTCAAACTGTCAGATGTTCAAAAGGAGAAGTGTGGTTGGTGCCATTCTTGCAAAACATCTACCAATAATGATTGTGTATTTGTGGTTAATGACAGGAATCTTGTGATTTCAAAAGAACATACAGTAGATCTTCATAATAAAAAGAAAAGCCACATTTGCTCTGCCATCGATGATATTTTGTCAATAGAAGTTCGTTTGAATGGCCTATTATCTGGTATGTGGGAGAACCCACAGTACAGTAGCTCTTGGCGCAAGGCGGTTATGGAGGCATCTAATGTGGTATCACTGAGACATATGCTCCTCATAGTAAGTAATGATTGAGATGTATACTATTACTGCCAGCCTGCTTAAGATGGTTCTAATAATCTGTTATTTTCCTTTATTATTCTTACTTGAGAAATAGTTATATCAGTTATGATTTGCAGTTAGAATCAAATCTGCGGCGCGTTGCAATGTTATCAGATTGGACAAAACCAGTTGATTCTGCTCATACATTGGGTTCATCATCTCACATCTTCATGGGTTCAATGGACGTGCCATCAAACACTGGTGGTAGTAGAAAGCATGGGAAAAAAGCTAACTCTGGTGCTGAGTTAACTATCTCCCAAGCAGATGCCCCGTCATATACCCCCTCACATATATGTTGGTGGCGTGGTGGACGACTTTCCCGCCAAGTGTTCCATTGGAAAATATTGCCACAATCACTGACTTCCAAGGGTGGTCGGCAAGGTTAACTTGTCTTTAGTAGTATACTGGAATCTGTTTTGATAGTTGGACTGAGAGTTGATATCATCATGTTAATTGCATTTTGTCAGGTGGATGTAAAAAGATATCACATGTTTTTTATCCTGATGGATCAGAGTTTGCTAGGAGAAGCAAATTCGTTGCATGGCGAGCTGCAGTTGAGATGTCAAAAACAGTTGCTCAGCTGTCTTTTCTGGTAATAGTTACAGCTTGAATGCCAGTAATTATAAATAATTTTTTTTCCAATCATTAGTTAGTATTTTACAATTCTCTTATTGGCTTTGACTTCTTTCAGATCAAGGAACTCGATTCAAATATTAGGTGGTTGGAACTTTTGAAGAGTCCACCATTTCCTCAATTGGCTAAAGAATCTAAGAGTTTAGCAAGATTGTTCAAGAAGGTTATAATTCGTAGAAAGGCTATGGATGTGACCAATGTTAAATATCTACTTGATTTTGGTAAAAGAGAGAACTTACCTCCTACTGTTACCAGAAATGGGATCCTTCATAAAGATCCCTCTAGTGAAAGGAAAAAATTTTGGTTGAGTGAGAACCATGTTCCTCTGTATCTTATTAAGGATTTTGAATTGAAGAAATTAGCCCGATCAATGAAAAAAACAGGTTCTAAGTTGCATTCAGTTAAAGTAGGTGATTTCAGTGCAAAGAGGTTAGAAAGATCAGGGAATCTTTCCTACCTACTCTCCAGAGCAGAAATATTAGAGGGAAAGATCTGTGGTTATTGTAACAAAAATGTGCTAATGAGGTATGCATTTTTGGCCATTTTGCTGCACTACTTGTAACTTCTGCTAGTTAATTGTTTATGAAGTTGATTTTCAACTTTCTAAGTTGAAAGTTGATTTTACAACATTATACAGCAAAGGGAGTCGGATCCTAATGTGTTGTTTGCTATCAAGTATTCAAAGTTTTATCTCCTATTCAATTTTTATTTTTTGCTGAAAGACTCAATTTCGCATACGTGCTGTGTGGTACTAATTTTAGAGTTGTTTTTAATGTGAGTGATTGAGCTTATAGTTCCATGAGGTAATTGTTGAACATCATCTTTGCTGAAAGGTACATAGTAAGTTTATTTTAACCTTAAAGAAATTATTATAAAATAAACAGTGCCTGAAATTTTTTATCCCAGCACAAAATGCTTGTTTATTTGTGATGATATAAAAAACTGATATCAAAATTTACTGTTTATAAGATGGAATCAACATAATTTTGACATCTGATTCTCTCTACCTAAAATGTTTTATCACCTTGAAAGTTGAATCCTGCACGAGGTCCCTTAAGACCTTAGTGATGTTGGAGTTTCTTTCAACTCTCCTGAATATAACTGTTTACAAATTGCTGTTAGCTAATGTGCTAGAGCCGTGGGAATTTCAAAGATTGAGACTATTCAATTTATGGAAATTGCCTGTAGAATAGCACTAACATTTGGAATTGAAACATAAAGGATTCTAATTTTGACTGGACTATGTATACATGGGCAAGGAAATCATACTCATTCCCAGAAAGCAATCAATAAAATTCTATTACAGTTTTCGGGACTCCTGTTCGTGTGTGACTTGAAAATCAGTTGCATTTTCAAATCATTAAACTGTTGTTATGAGGGTTAACTTGTTAGTTATGTTTCATGCATATTGTAAGTTTTTTTCCATTTACACTTTTCTTCAGTGAAGCTGATAACTAGGTCAGGTTCCATTTATTAGGACAGAAGGTACTATATTAGGAGAGAGAGGGTACTATGTATGGATCTTAGCTTTTAATGAACTTGGTAACAAAGCAAAGTTTGAATCAAACAAGGAGCATTGAATTAGTATAACTCAGTCAGACTAATGTGGAGGAGGCATGATATTTCAATTTTTAAAGAAAAGTTACTATACGATCTCTCCTTTGTGGTTTAGGATAGCCAAGCATGACATGCTGGAGGACAGTATTGATAAGCATTTTATCTTGCCCGAAGGAGTCTGAATATGAAATTGAAACTTGGTTTCAGATCAGTCAGAAAGGAAGCTCAGCTATATTGTGTATTATTCGAACAAAACACCAGACTTACTACGGAGTATGGGACACTATTATCATTCTTGGGTCAGGGATTTTTAGTTAATTGGTTGGTGGATTAGCTTTTGCTTGCACACTACTGAATAAATTGCCATTTTTGTGCCTGCTGGTTGACAGTTAGTACTACGAAGACATTAGTATGTCTAGTATGCCACCTGTTGTTGCAGAATCCAGTGAAGAAATGCCATCTGCTGAGCTGTCTATAAGAGTTGACTGAGAGAAGTAGAAGGTTCCATAAGTTAGCAAAACTTTGGTTTATGTAATATTAAGTGATTAACTATATAGCGACAACATCTTAGGAAAACAATTAGTGTTTGAGTAAACCGAAATATCTTAATATTGTAACCCAAGGCACTGCAGTCTCTTCTAAGAGTGTAGCAACATTGAAGAGGATATTGAACATTATTCTTGCTCACGCTAGTTTCGTTATAGATTGTATAAGATAATGTACAAATTGGAGATTATGAACTGAGGGTAAGCTTTAATATCAATTGCAAAATACTGAGGAAACTTAAGATTGGTGATATTGTTGGATCACTGTAGTGTATTGGTGAAAAGGAGCAAATTATCTCTCCAGTATAAACAACTAGATACCTATTTTACATTCAAATTATGTTTCTACTACAGTTTACTGTGTTCAATGCACCAGAAGATTTATATACTCTAAATTTGTTTGAAGAACCATTTGTTTTTGCTCTTTTTTTTATTGCTTATTTTCATATCTTTGTTTTTTAATGTTGCTTATGTTATAATTTGTCTTTTTTTCATATTTCACAGGGAAGCCGTGAAGTGCCAGTTGTGTGATGGTATGCACTACTATACACTTATATGTATTTTCTTTTTGCCAACTTATTATTCCTGTGCTGTTTCATTGTTTAACTTTGGACATGATATTTCCATATTATCTAAAGTTAATGCAATATACGGGTTATGTATATGTTTTCATGTGTTTATATTTCAGATCTTAACCATATAAACTTACATCGGATGCACAAGTTATGTGAAAGTAAAACACTACAGTATTTTATAAGTTTTTTTGTTGTGCATTGACAGCAGATGAGTCTTTCAAATCCTTTCATGAAAACTAAATATGAAGTACAATCTTGCAGGTTGTTTTCATAAAAAGCATGTCAGAGTGTCCAAAGGTGCTATACCTGTGGAATACATTTGCTATAGATGCAAGGATAAAAAATTCATGCAGGCTAATGTTAAGAAAAAGAAAAAAGTGTCACGTGAGAAGGAAAAGGGTGCTGGTAGTAATTCAAAGGTGTTGCCAAAGAAAAGAAGACGTGTCTTGGTAAAAACTAAAAAGAAGCCTAATTTGAAAAAGAAACAGAAACTAGTGGTGATCAGACAAACTAATTCAAGAATAGTCAATATTAGCAATCCTCGTAAGAGAAAAAGAACAACTATGCATTATTCCTTCTGGTTAAATGGCCTGCAATGGGCAAGGAAATCAGAAGTTGAACGTGCAAAGCATTTCAGAAAAGCAAATGTTATGCTCCCTTCTCAAAGGTTATTCAGAAGTTCTCAGAGACCAGTGTGCTGCCTATGCTTGAAAGAATACAATTCAGAACTTATATATGTCTGTTGCGACAATTGTAAAGGTAAGTTTGCCTTATATACTATCAATCTTCTTTCCATCTTCTCATGACTTGTTCCTTATCATCTTCATAGTTAAAGATATGACATTGCTTTTCTATAATTTTTGTTCAATTCTGTTGGTAAAAATTGAAAAAAAATCTCCAAAAATTCAACTTTGTTCTAAACATTAAATATGGCTTGATGATGATGATTATGATGTGACTTTGTTCTAATTGAGTAATGGCAATCATAGATCATATACCTCAATGATTGAATACCAGAGCCACTATCTTCTAAGTTTCCTTCTTTCATTAGCACATGAAGTTACCTTTTCTGTTTGCTTAATTCTTACTGTTATCTGCAGATTGGTTTCATGGAGATGTCTATGCCCTTGCCCTGGAAGAAATCAATAATCTAATTGGATTTAAGTGCCACAAATGCCGCAAAAGGAGCATTCCAGTGTGCCCATTTTCAAGTCACACAGGAAATGAGGTTTCACCTTCTAGGGAGTTCACTATGTCAGAGGTTGTTGCTAATGTGGAACAAGACATGCAAGAAAGGCTTAATAGTGAAAAATCTGAAAATTCATCTGTATCTGACGGCAAAGACTGTCTGGATCTGCAAAATGATGGTTCCTCATGTGTTATACTGGAGGTTCCAATTGCATATGAAAGTGAATGTCCAGGAAGAAATATTTTAGATTATCCATTTTCAAATCTTCCAGTCAATGAGTTTCAGTTGTCTGGTCAATTGAAAATCATAGCTACAACTACATATGTGGAACAAGACCATGGAGATAGGCTTCATAATGAAACATTTGAGAGTTCAAGTCCAGCTGTTCACGATGAGGAACATTTGGATGAAGAGAACAATTGTTCTGCCTCAACCCCAGCCAGGGCTGAGGACACATTTAGTTTAGAAACCACATGCAAAGATCTATGTTCATCTTCGACCCTCACAGTCGCTGAGATTCAGTTCTCTGGGGAATTCACCCTCACAGAGACTGTTAATAACATGGGGGAAAACTCTGAAGAGAAACTTCAAAGTGAAACTTTAGAAAATTGTTCACCATTGGTTTGCAGTGAGGATTATTTGGATCAGAATAAAAATGATCCTACATTTGGTAGAGACGAGGCATCATATACTCCAAGGACTGAATCAGAAAATGGTCATTGTATCCATCCAGTGGAACGGCAAGCTGCATCTTGCAAAATTGACAACGATTTGCACATTGTAATGACCTCGCGGGAAATGGGGAGCTCGAAGGAAATGGTTATATTCAAGGAGTTGCTGGTTTCTGATCCCCTAGATCATCCAGAGTCACAAAAAGTTCTATCTGGAAAGGAAGTTGGTGTTAAAGATGCAAAAAGTTAACCATTTATATTTCTTAATCATTTTGGAAGATTCATGTTTTTATTCTCTTGCAGCACATCATTATTTAGATGATTACTTTTTGTGAAAGTTTGGAAAAAGTTTGGTCAGGATTTTTTCAGTCAGCAACCTTGGACTTCCCTGCCAAATTTCTCATTTTTACCTATTTCTTAATGACTGTATCAACAACTAATTGCATAGCATAGCATAGCATATCATGTTTTTTAGCAATATGATCAGAAAATGCTGAATCATATTTCAGACAAATAGTAGACATTTGGAACTAGATGGCTCATCTTCCCCGTGTTGTAAACGTGCTGAACTCTAAGCGCTTCTCTGGTGCCTGCTGCTATTTGGTCAGGCAGTGATCCTCACCTAAGAATTATGATCCATAAGGTATGGGCTACTTTTCTTATGCAAGTATTGTCCAATTTGATTATAATTTTTTCCTCTAGTTTCTCATGAGATAAAAAGTTAATTTTTCAAATGCTAAGTTCCTATGATGCTACTGGCTTATCAGTTTTACCAACAATGAATACTATGCCTCTTGGGTATTTATGACAAATCATTCTAGTGATCTGTGATTTTTTTTTTTTTTTTGACTAAGAAATGAAATGACTGCTGATATGCCAAAAATACTAAAATTTTCTTGTTCCTGAAACACTATTTGGATGCCTAAGTTGTTTTTCTTGTTATTCATGCACCATGTAAGTTTAGAAAGAGATATCTATCTTAACAATTCTAAGAAGAAAATTCTAGTTGTTGTTGAGGTGTATCCAAAAAAATTATCTTATATTATTTAATATGGAGGAGGATGGATGAAGAAAACCCAACAAAAAGAGAACGTTGAGTTGAATGCCCAAACTACTAGGAAAGTTAATTAAAATTGATTTGATTCTTGAGTTATCATATATAATAATCTTTTATGGTAAATAACATAATATTAAGATTTCAAGGACAATAAGTAAATCTCCTAGTTTAGTAAAACCTTTTTGGGTGTACATGGGAAGGAGCTTCTTGACATGGGAAGAAAGATGATTTATGCAGTATTGAATTATGATTTGGCGAAGAAGATATGATTATGAGCTTGCAAAATGTAAGAGAATGGAATTGAACTGAGCATTTTGTTTTTCATTTTGTACTTTTACTTTGGTAGATTTTTTTTTATTATTTTCTCCACAAGACTGGTCATATTGTGTTTCTTGTTCATCATTCATTGCAAATTTAAATTAATCTGTCTAGATCATTTAGTGTTATTCTGTTTCATTTTCTATTTTTAGTCTCTTTATTGCAAACGTATGAAGCATATGGTTAGGTTTTACAAGGAATTAAGCTAGTCTTATTTTCATTCCTTTGTGTATACAGATCACCAACGCGAACAGCATCAGAAACGACCTATTCCCAGCGCGAAATAAACGCTTTTTATATAGGTGCTCTTCGTTTTGCTAGCCTCAAATCATTCGATGTTATTTTTAGTTCAAGTGCACATATCCTTATTAATTCACCAAGTGAATGCTTGTTGAAATGTGAATTCGTTTCAATTCTCTCCGGATTAGATTTTAAGTAATCTGTCTTATATTTTCAATTAATTCTAATAGATAAGGTCTTCTCCCCTCACTCCTTACTACGTCATTTTGGTAACAATTTTTGTTATGCAGGATCAATTGCAAAGAATGATTGATGAGAATTGTCTTACAGTGTGATGGTATACACTGCTAACATGTACATTTCTCTATGCCTTTTTTTTTATAATCTAGGTATTTAATTTTTTAAACTGATTAATAGAGATGATCAGTTCAATTTCAATCGCACAGAGGTTTCTTATCAATCATCATGGTAAATTGGAATGAATTATCATTTGATATGATCAACCTAGCATCCACATCAATGATGTTTTATGCGGCCATTATAGGATCTTCTACAAGAAGGCCTGTTACTCTTTACAAGTCAAATACCATCTCTAACTTTGAAAAATAAGGGAATACTATATTATAGAGATTTTTGGTATCATTGTGATTCTGTAAAAAAAAAAAAAAAACATAACAGCCAATTTAACAATGTTTGATACTGTGAAATTAAGAAAAAAACCCAATAATGACTAATACATATACCTTAATCCATACAAAATATCATGTTTTTTCTTTCGGTATCATTTCAAGTA
>JBBPFP010000126.1:76552-91382 GCA_037974795.1 Kaempferia galanga | reverse complement strand
TGTGGTGTATCATTTAGAATTTTTTATTAATCATTTAGCGAGACTTAGCTGTATGGCTCTCTTTAAGATTTATTAGTAATTTTTATTTATTTTTATATAAAAATATGCATTTCATGGTTTTCTTTAGTCTTATCTCTTAGGATTGGTAACATCGTGGGTGGAAAAGTCTATATATCTTAGATCGGGATGTTAAAATCTATTTTTTTTTTTTTTTTTTGGCCTTTTAGCTAAAATCAAGTGTAGTAACCGTTTTTATGAGATAATTTAATTTTTTATAAGAGAGATAAAATTTTTTTCTCTAGAATTAATTTAATATTTAAGCAGATTATGTCAATTTAAGTAGGAAATTTAGCTTTTTTGTTATTAAATTAACTACAAATAGAGATAAAATTTCCCCCCTAGAATTAAGAGATAAAATTTCCCCCCTAGAATTAATATTTTTTAGTTATTTAGTACAGTTAATTTAGGATTCAAGTCGACCCACATTTGTAAAACTATTATGAAAATTTAGATAGAGACAGAAGTTCAGAAGTTTCCTTGTATTAGTCATTAAATAAATTAGTAATAATAGTGTAAAACTTAAGACTAATTTATAGATATGGTTTACTTTTTCAAAAATATTTTTTACAATAAAATTTCTTTGGGCAAAAAGACATGTTCGTAGTTTTATTTAAAATTATAATAAAATATTGTTATGATATTTTTAAAATTAAAGCGCTCTCTGCCCATTTTATTTTTGCTCTATAATTTTATATAAATTTTAGAAAAATCATTTAAATACCCCAACTTCAATATCTTTGAAGTCCTTTAAAATTTTGTTAATATGAAAAGGCTCCTTTACTATACAAATGCCTTATTAAACCTGGGTCATTTTAAAAATCACCCAAAGTTTACCACAATTTAAATTGAACCCTTGCTTGATTTTAAAGTCACCCGGCTGTTCTTATTGGAAAGCATCGGCCGCAACCTCGTCGCCGACAGCGTCGAGGTGGCTCCATCGTCGCTCCGCCGCTCCTTTTCCGACCGTACTTTCTCTCCACGTCGCGCTCCGGACATGGGAGTAAGCTTTCGATTCGATATGTCGCTTTTGCTCCCTCTCTTTTCTAGGGGTCCCTGATTCTTTTGCTCCTGAAGTGCCGGTCCCTTCTTCGTATAGATTCCGGACAGACCGGGACTGGAATTCGAAGAATCGAGGCTGTTGGTATCCTCGCCACCACCTCTTCTGATATTCCTGTGGACGAGGGGGGAGAGGAGACCTCGCTGTTGGCGGGACGACGCGACAGGGTGGAACCCGGGAAAGAGGCGATGACGGCGGTGGCGGCCGGGGCCGGAGAGGAAGACTGGGACCGGTTTGGATCCGAGACGCGGATAGATGTGTCGGACGAAACGGCTCATCAGATCAGCACCGGTAAATTGCCTTCTTGTGTTCGTTCTTATTTACTCAGGGTGCTTTTCTCCCATTCTTTCCAAAGCCTGCTTTTTTACTGTTGCATTTCTGATGATTTGTGCCTTTCAAGTTGACTATGGTTTACATTTCGTGCAAATGCTTCAGGATAATCTGGTGACCAACTCAGAAATTGTAATACCGCACTGATCATAAAAAACTTTTTTCTGTGTTTCTAGTTTTGACAATAACATGGCTCATCTGGTCATCTTTAAGGAATTTATCCTCCATTTCTGTGATTGGATTTCCCAAAACTTTGTTTAGCAGTCTATAAAGCATGAATTTTTCAGTATGGAGTTTTCATATTCCAGTTATTCTAGAGTATCATTTGTGTAATGTGCTGCCATCACTCAAGGAAAGTTGTCTGTTCTTTACTTCTGAATTTTACAACTCACCCACCGTTCCTTTTCATCTGATGGATTTTCAGATCCTTGGTACCAAGTTGCCTTTGTGCTCACAACTGGGATAAACAGTGCTTATGTCTTAGGTTATTCTGGATCGATAATGGTTCCTTTGGGTTGGATTGCTGGTACGACTGGCTTACTTTTGGCTGCTGCGATATCTCTCTATGCTAATGTTCTTGTAGCACGCCTCCATGAAGTTGGTGGGAAACGACATATCAGATACAGAGATCTTGCTGGTCATATATATGGTAACGACAGCAACCTTTTTTTTAATTCATTCTCTATTGTTTCTTAACTTGGCCTAGTTAATATTTTAAAATGCGTTGGATGCGATTAGGTTCTGAGAAGTCATAGGGTCTACAAGCAAGGTGCAGAACATGTCTGGAAGAAATGAGATACCTACTTTCAAAATGTTAAGCATATGATTTCCATCTTGGATATATAATTACATGACCATGACATTTAAACATTGTCCACTAATTAGAAAATCTATGCAAAATAAGTTCGAGTATAAAAAAAGCATCCTAATGAAATGTTAAAAATCATGTACTAAGTAAACTTTATAACAATCATACAATATCTTGTATGACTATTCCATAAAATCTTACAAAAGTATCAATATCACTAATTCACTATCCCTTGTTAGCTTAAGATCTTGGTAATTTTAATGATCTAGAGGATGCAATCACTATGTTCATGAGACAAATTTAATCCTTCGATGTTCCAACATTCTTCTCTTGTTTTGTCTTGTGATTGATTATGGGGGAAAAACCAGGAACAACTTTTTAGTGATTTCTTTTATTTGGTGGCATATTGCAGGTAGGAAAATGTATTCTCTTACATGGGCATTACAATATGTTAATCTTTTCATGATCAACACGGGATATATCATTCTGGCTGGGCAAGCTTTAAAGGTGAGACATTTTTACCTGCTATTGTGTCAATCTTGTTGCTAAGATACAAGTTATTACGTAAAAGTCATTTATCCATTATCTTCTATTTTTTTTTGAGGGTACGGATGCTAGTCCATTGTAAACGTGACTTCCTATGTCACTAAAGTACCTCCTTTGCTGTGTATCTCCTTATTTTGATATCGTTCATTTGCTGTGCAGGCCACGTATGTCCTCTACAGGGATGATGATATCTTGAAGCTACCCAACTGTATAATTATTGCTGGGTTTGTTTGTGCACTTTTTGCTTTTAGCATACCGCATTTGTCAGCTCTCAGAGTTTGGCTGGGGTTTTCAACATTTTTCAGCCTCATATATATCATTGTAGCATTCATGCTGTCTCTTAGTGATGGTACTATGAATTTACCTTAACTCCCTTATTCAAACTTTCAATAGTGATACGTTCAACTTAGTTCTAAAGTTTTTCACGGCCAGCGTGACAACTTTCAATTATTATATCTACTGATTACATGGGGAAAGAGTTTACAAAGAGGACCAAGAATGTCTAGCCAATAATTATGGAACCATATTTGCTGGAGTAATTGCATACAGAATCATTTATCTTATTAATCAGGAAATCAGGTTTAGAATTTATCTGTCATTCTTGGAATTCCTTAAGATTTCAGAGTCGATTTTTTTGTTGATTGGATGCACTTCCACCGAATCCATGTGCTGTTAATATTTTCATTTCACAATGTTACTGTATTTTACCATTAATTTCCTGCATTTCTGAAAAGTCAGCTGGGAATCAACTCCTAGCCAATCAATTTATTATTATTCCCTTGTATGGAAAAAAAACTTATTCCAAAACAGTAAAGTGAGAAAAAAAAAGATGATGAATATAAACATCCATAGAACTTAATTTAATTATCTTCTATGAGCTTCCTGTCACAGCCTATCAATTTTCAAGCCTTGGAGAAAATCAAGCCCATGACATTATGCAATGAATATTAGCAGTTATTTTATATGCTCTATAAAATAATTTCAATTCGTAATGGAACTTACAATTATGTCACTCCTAGAATCAGATGCAGAAAGCAACTATGAAGTGGTACTCTCTTTTTGCTACTGCTGTTGTCCATCAAGCACGAATATGCTTATAAAGTTCAGAAAGTGATGTAGCGCGTGCTACTGATACCGCCTCCTAATTTATGAAATGACTCCTTGTGTTTTCTATTATTATTCCTGTAGGTACTTTGAGTTTATAAAATACTTACTGTTCTATACGTGCAGCTTGTGTGCAAGTCAACCAGCTAAAGATTTAGATTGTTTATATAATTTTGCTTAATACAGGAATTAATTCTCCCCCTCGAGATTACACTTCTCCAGGATCACATACTAACAAGATTTTCAGTTCCATTGGTGCAGCTGCCAGTCTTGTTTTTGCATACAATACAGGCATGCTGCCAGAGATTCAGGTGAGAGGTTCAAGATGCTTATACCTCATGCAATAGGAACATGTTATGTTTATCAATATAGAGACTTGATTTCGTTGTATACATTTTTCATCTGAACAACATGAGCGATCTTAAGATGCAAAATCGTGATTCATAATACTCTGCTGTTCAGGACTTAGTTTATTTCTTTCAATTATCGGTCATAAGATGGCTGTGACTCTAGATTTCTTGATCATGAGATGCCTTCTTGTTGTGATTTCTATCATGGAAAGAGTATAAATTTTGCACCCTCTTTTCTTCAGGCAACGATAAAACATCCTGTTGTCAGAAACATGGAGAAAGCTCTTTGGTTCCAGTTTATAATAGGGGGCTTGCCACTCTATGCCGTTACTTTCACGGGCTACTGGGCTTATGGATCTTCATCATCGACATACCTACTCAGTAATGTCAATGGTCCAACTTGGGTGAAGTCGGTTGCAAATGCTGCAGCCTTTCTTCAGACAGTGATTGCCTTACATGTAATTTACTCTAACCACTCCAAATGCTTTCCAGTAACATCATGTTAATTTAGTTTACCAAGATAAATTGACAGGTTTTCTTTAGGCAACTGTATTAGTTCACAAATAACACCTTGCTATTATTGCTGTTATTGTTATTTGGATCAGTCTGTTTACTGAGTTCATAAAGGAAAAACATTTCACACCTGATCATTGTTAGACTGCTTCAAATGTTTACAATTAAATTTTTAAATGAGAGAAAACAAGTTGCAATGATACAGATATGTTCAAAGAGAGCTACTAGATTTTATAGCTAGAATAGTTTGGTGGTTAACTGTGCATAACTTTACCTTGGATTTACTTTTGAAATGTCTTTTTCTTATTGCATTTTTCCACTTGCCAGAGTGCTAACTATCAAATATTATCTATACAAGATATTTGCGAGCCCTATGTATGAATACTTAGACACAAAGTTTGCAAGAGGCAAAGGGAACCCCTTTTCCTTCTACAACCTCTCTTTCAGAGTCGCCGTGCGAGGAGGCTACCTCACCGTAAGCACATTTGTGGCTGCCCTCCTCCCTTTCCTCGGCGACTTCATGAGCCTCACGGGCGCGCTCAGCACGTACCCTCTCACATTCGTTCTCGCAAACCACATGTACTTGAAGGTGAAGAAGGACAAGCTCTCCCTGCCTCAGAAGTCTTGGCACTGGCTAAACATTGTGGGGTTTGGCACCATGTCAATCGCTGCAGCAACCGCGGCTATATGGCTCATTGCGACCGATTCAAAAACATATCATTTCTTCGCGGACCTGTGAGTATTTTTGATCCAGGGCGTATAAAGCAAGTGTATATATCCTCACCATTGAACTTTTATGACGTATATTAGTGAAGTGTTAGCATTAGTATAGCTGGTTCTCTTGCATCAGCTGTTCAATGTATATATTAAAATTGTTACTTCATCATCTACTTTTTATTTATTTATTTATTTTGTGTGTGTGCTTAATAAAAATACTCTCCTCTTTGAACTTGTGAAAAAAAAACGTCAAAATGACATTGATTTTTACCATTTGAAAATGTCAGAATGTTGGCGATCAGTAACAACAAACTCCTAAGCAATCCAGTTATCACAGGAAAGCGCCCTATGAATGTGGTAATGAGATAATTATTATTTTTTTAATCCTTGGTATCCGGCTTATCAAGCCTGTTAATTTTAGAGGTAACTGGTCTCTTTTCAATTTTTTGAACCAATTAATTTTAAAGATAATCAAATCAAGGTGCCAATTAATTAGAAGGTTTAAGTGAATTTGATAGAGATCAATTCGTGCATACGTTTAGAAAAAAAATTTCTTATACCCTAGTCATCACTGGTCACCTATAAGTGACCTCGTGATTTATCTCATTTCATAGAGACATACGAGTGCATCATTTTTTATTGCAATAAGTTATAATAGAACATACAACGCACTTGATTTCATCTTTTACAAAATAGAATATACAATGCAATTACTTTCGCGACTATAGTCGAGTTGGTACACGGATGATAATTGTCATATAAGAGTAAGCATCGAATCCTCGGCAGTAATCTTTTGGGAAAGAAAATCTCTCCCACATGAAAAGGTCACTCGATCACCATAATTACTCCTTTTATCTCGCTGTGAGCCCAACGATGAGGAATATTTGGGGTGAGCAAATCAACTTTATGCTACATAGAACACACAACATCAGCTTCAAGGTTATAATGCAGCAATTAGAGATTAACTAATGGCTAGTAGTCTCCCGTGATTTACCTCCTTCGTGTTAGCCTAGGGTTGGGTTGGCGGAGGCGCTGGGACGAGCGTATCACCTTTTGCCACCAATTAGAAATTAATTAGAAAATTTGAATTTACGATGCACTATAAACATTTTTCTTGGATGATAAATTTAAAAATGTTTGGTCACTTGAATAAGTTTCTTTCTCATTTATGACCAATAGAATATTCTTCTTAGATATATTTAAAAACGCTGATCATTTGGACGCCGCTCGAAATTTCCCGATTTCGATTTGGTAAAAGTTGAAAATGCGGGGCTTGTTCTGCTTATTTGCCAAGGGGTTCATCACATGGTCGCATTTTATTTTTATTCCGTCCGTTGTCGATCGCGACGCTCGCAGCCAAAAAGGCCAATTGGAGACGCGGACGCGTTCGGTCGGATCCCCAAATCGAGATCATCTCCTTGGCGGTGTTGCTCTCGATCTCTCAGACCATTCTCGGGCTGCGATTACGGGATCTGTAGTCTTTTGAGTTCGGATTAGGGCTCTCGTGATGGGTTCCAAGGATGAGAAGCCGTCGAGCAGTGGCTTCTTCTCCGCGATCACGTCGAGTGTGCGGAATTGGAGCAGCGCGGTGCATAAATCTGTAAATGGGTGCGAGTTTCTCTGCTGCTTATTTATTTATTAGTTTTTATAACTTGAAGATCGTGCCTTCTCCTTCGTTACTGTTAAAATTGAACTCCTTTTGAAATTTACTTGACGCTTGATTCTACATGAGTTTGGTTTTGTCGAAATTCGATACCGGATATTCAAGTTGGACAGTTTTTGTTTGGCGATCTTAAATTAATAGTTTTGTAGTTTAAGGGCATCTTTGTTGCAAATAAGCTGGCCATGGAAACGAAGTCAAACCAGGGGTTGTAAGGTCCTTCACGGAAACATGCTCCCTTTAATGTTAAGCTTCTTATTCCAGAAGGGTCGTGTTCAATTTGATTTAATATTCAGAAACGTCTTCTTCCTTCTCATAGAAACTACATGCTCATCTTTCTCAGGCTAAAATGGAATGACATATAACTAAAACAAATTCTGCGTAGAAGGGCTCGTATTAGTTACAGTAAAATGAGTGGTGTCTTATACATATGTTCAATAGAACTCTAACGATAAGGAAATTTACTTTGTAATTTCTGATTGGTGTCCATAACAAGAAGAAAAAAGTTACAAGAACCAGAAAAATACTGGATGGTAACAATATACAAATGAAAAACATAGCATTGACGAAGAAAAGATAGATCCTCTAAAACTTAGAAGGTAGAGACGTGTAAACCAAAACTTTCATGCCCAGATGTAATATTTTGATTGAATAATTGAAGAATTTATGCTAGCCATTTCTTTTATCTACGATCTAAACATGCTTCATACAACTTTCATATTGTTGCCATAATGGTCAAGCATAGTACAAAATTTCTTAAGTAATTTAATAAATTTATATTTTGGTGTGTCAATTATAGTTGTGGAATTCATAATTTTGTCTTGGTGTTGTTTGATTTTGGTTCATTCAATCTATCTTGTGTATGTTGCTGGAGCATAATCAGGATATAAAGGAAGCTCTGCAATTCTATTGTTCTATGTTTTAGTTTCATACAAGCTTCCATGCTTATTATGATTTACTTTCGTAACATGAATTTGTGATTTGTTTCTTATCTGAATTTGTTATTGCATATGAAAATTCTTTTTTTCCTTAGGTTATTGGGTTACGAAGGACTTGAAGTTATCAATCCTGAAGGAGGAACTGATGATGCTGAGGAAGAAGCCCAACGAGGAAGATGGAAGCAAGAGGTAGTTAAATAGTAGTGAAAATTTAAATGTGACGTATTAGATAAAATTGATTTTAAGAGAGATGGATTGATGTTACTAATGATATAGTCATGCATAGAGTTCAATGGAAGCATAAAATCCATGTAGCAAGCCCAAATTGTTGGGATTAACCCAGATTTTTTGTATTTTGGTAGATAACAATGAATTGAAACTTTATCTAAGATTCTCTTTGAATCCATCGGTATCTTGCATCAGTA
The DNA here is from genome assembly GCA_037974795.1 of Kaempferia galanga. Classification (NCBI taxonomy): domain Eukaryota; kingdom Viridiplantae; phylum Streptophyta; class Magnoliopsida; order Zingiberales; family Zingiberaceae; genus Kaempferia; species Kaempferia galanga. Next base: position 82,874 of record JBBPFP010000126.1, on the reverse strand, counting down.
TTCCATTTTTGAAATCTTTTTAACGTATTTTTTTGCACCAAGGATAAAATATTCATAGCATATTTACTTTAAGGAGCCAGGCCTAATCTGGAAAAATAATTAAAAACCAGCAATGCCCCTTTCCTGTGACTTAATTATAACATTTTCCTTGCTGAGACAGAGAAAATGATGGTGTGAACTTGTCCAAGTACATCTTTTTTCTTCTTGGCTAAGATCAACAGTTGGATTGGTTTTTAGATTTAGTTCAAAGAGACAAGTATCTTTGTCATTTCTGATACTGTATGCTTCTTTAATTCTTTATCAAGAAAACATATCAAATTTATCAACTCTTTAATATCCATTACCTTGTCATTAAATCTATGTCAAACGTTACCTGATTATGATGTCTTTTAATGTTTCTTAGGAACGAGATAGTTATTGGAAGATGATGCAGAAATACATTGGATCAGATGTAACATCCATGGTCACTTTGCCCGTCATCATTTTTGAGCCAATGACAATGATACAGAAAATGGCTGAGGTTGGTGCCAACTTTTTCATTTTCATCCCCTTATTGCAGTCATCTTGCTTACTATATTTCCTTTCCCAGCCTGAATTCTGATTTACATATGCTTCTACTTGCTAGAAGCCTAGAATTAGTAGCCTGCAGCTTAAGATGGATACACGTCTCTACATAAATGTATCATGTTGAGTCTTTTTCTTACAAGGTTATATGCCAAGGATGTTCGTGTAAATCATAGTTGTGATAAAGACTCCCTCCTTTTTGTGTCTGTTTTTAAGAATCAACTATGGTTTGAGGAAGGTTAGATCAACAAAGTTTTTTAAAGTCGTCTTTTCCTGACTAAATTATAACATGATTTGATCCATTTTCACAACCCATTGAGCAAATTTCAATAGATTCCATCAATTTTCTAACATAAACTAACTAATTATTAGCTATTTTTTTAATACCTTGATTTTGTACGACTCCTTAATCTATGGGAGGTGTCAATTTCTCTGAAAAAATTGGATCAGTCATTGCCAATACCAATTCATCTCGGACTATTGGTATTGGTATTAGCTGAATTTTCCAACTTTGGATAACAAAAGATATGCTTAATCTCTCTCTGTCTCTCCATCTTCATTTCAATGTTATTTTCACTGGCTTAGTGCATTTGAAAGTTATGGGAGTTCCCAATAAAGTATTGATTTGATGATAGAGGAGTTTTGATGACACTCGCCATTTATTGACTCTAGATGCATGACAAATTTAATTCCCCTTTAGTAGGAATGGTGGTTTTTCCTCTTGTTGATAGGGGCTTCTAGATGTGCTCTATTAATACCATTCCAAAGAGATGCGTACATTGAATTTGAGTCGATGCAGCCATTGTTTTTGGTATATCACTGCATTGTGATCGTGTTACATTTCTTGTCCTCTTGATACAGACTTAACAAAACATGGTTCTTCTAAGTCAATTATTTTCATTTGTGCTATGGAATTCTTTGGAAAACAAAAAACTGCTTGAACTTTAAAAGCCAGCACAATGTGCATGCTACAAATGAGGATCTTAGTTTTCTTTTGAAGAACCATCAAGGAAGAGACATTATAGAGTGTTCTGAATTTAATTGATGCTCCCTTCCACAATGAAATTTTAAGCATTCCAGAACATACTTTTGTATCTTGTGTCTTTTGTTTATTTGTCTTGGATATATTTGATGAATGGATGATGTGTGTAGTCTAATGAATCCTATGGCCAATTCAGTTGATGGAGTACTCTCATTTGTTAGATCTGGCAGATGAATGTGAGGACCCCTACATGCGTTTAGTTTATTCCTGTAAGTATGTTTCTGTATTTTTTTTAATGTTAATAATGCTGTTTATGTATTGAGATGCAAATATCTTTAACTCTTTCCAGCTTCTTGGGCAATTTCTGTCTATTATGCCTATCAAAGAACATGGAAACCATTTAATCCTATCCTTGGTGAGACCTATGAAATGGTTAATCATGGCGGTCTGACATTCATCTCTGAGCAGGTTAGTCATTCTTATGCTCCAGCATTTGGAGTGGAGGTGTGGGAGTTTTTACTGTATCCAACAAATATGCTTTAGTATCTTTTTTGCTTTTATTCCATAGTTACATCCAGTCATACTTCCAGGTTAGCCATCATCCTCCAATGGGTGCAGGACATGCTGAGAATGAACATTTTACTTATGACATCACGTCAAAGTTGAAAACAAAATTTCTAGGAAATTCAGTGGAAGTTTATCCAGTTGGAAGGTAAGTTGTATTGGAACCTATGATTGAGGAATTCAACTGTCTAAACTATTTGTTCGACCACCGCCCACGATACCTGTTCTTTTTGAAGCATCATATAAGTGATTCTCTCTTAAGCTGTTACCCGAAGATAATCTAATATACTTGTGATGCAGAACAAGGGTGAAGCTGAAGAAAGCTGGTGTGATATTAGACTTGGTGCCTCCTCCCACCAAGGTTAACAACCTCATATTTGGGCGCACATGGGTTGATTCACCTGGGGAGATGATCATGACAAATTTGACTACCGGAGATAAAGTTGTTTTATACTTCCAACCATGTGGTTGGTTTGGGTATGATTCATTTCCTAAAATCCATTTGATTTGTCTCAAATACACCTTCACCGCAATTTTTAAAATAATAGTGATCTTTATGCACTAGCAGAAGGCGAGAACATCCATTGCTCTTATTCAATAATATAGATATTTATTCTTTTTTCCTTTTAATTTTGCCTTTAGCATTGATATCGCTATCTTGCCTTATTTGTCCTAACTATTTGAGATCGTTGCCCTTTATTTAGCTTTATGTTAGAAGACTATCCCTGTAATATTTAAATCATGTCATTACATTGATTATTCCTTAATGTTGTCTTTGGTCTTCATGTAGTCCTTGCACTTTTCAACTTTTTTTAATTATGCAATTTATCAATCGCCCTTGAACATGTTATATCATCTCAACTTATTTTATCTCATTCTATTATTTATCAGGACTACACCAATTTATTCTTGGATGGTATTTTTCTTATTCTATTTTTTCTAGTAATTTTGCACATCCATCTCAACATTCTCATGTCTACAATAACTTTTTATATGTATTGCTTTCTAAGAGCATCCACATCAATCCTCATCCAAAATCTAAAATTTAGGGTAAACAGACGACTTTATTAAATTTAGATATCCATTTTTCACTACACAATGTATCAGCTTCCCTATAATTTATTATTTTATTATTTTTTTCTCTTTCCTCCATATTTTTTTTATTATTAGAGGGAGGAGAGAGAGATTATTTTTATTATTAGAGGGAGAAGAGAGAAATATTATTTTAATGTTTAGGAAATGAAATCCATTCCCTAAATTTAGAGAACTACTATTCATAAAATGTATATTTAGGGAATGGGTAGGGCAGCTAATGTTGAGGTTTTTTTATACAAAAATGTAAAATTTAAGGTAAAAATTTAGTTCATGGTGGTTGATGTGGATGCCCTAATAATAACTCAACATTCTAAACGAAGTTAGCACACATGGAGGCAAGTTAATAATATCTCCTCATTTTTCAATATGTTTCACTGAATGTGTTGACAGCGCGGGGCGATACGAAGTGGATGGTTATGTTTATAGTGCTGAAGAAGAACCAAAAATATTGATGACTGGGAAATGGAATGAGTCACTGAGTTGTCAACCTTGTGATCAAGAAGGAGAGCCCCTGACAGGCACTGAACTAAAAGAGGTACATAACAAATTTCCATGATCCTTTACTACCTGATTTAGATGCAAGCTCATTAGGGTTAGGAGCTAATTCAATATCTCGAGGTATTTAGAAAAGAGAAAAAGATCCTCAAGCTTGTTCCAATGCTTTGTTCTGCAGTTGTTTTGTCTGATCCTTATGGAACTGGGTTTTTAAACAAGAAACAAAATGTTTGGATTATGTTAGATCTTCATGGGTTGCAATAACCGGTGAAAAAATGGATACATCTACATTCTTTTTTTAAAAAAAAATTGCTAAGGAAATTGCATTATTTCTAAACTATCATTGACAACTTTGACAGGGAAGAAGTGGACATATATTTCCAATTCAGTCAAAAACAAGAATTTTAATTATCAGTTTCGTGTAAGGATATGAATTGATGTATCATTTTCCTGTGTCTTGATAAATGCTTTGTTGATTTGTCTAGCTATTTCTTGCGTTTACTCGATGTGTACTGTATATTGCACTATCACTTTGCTGAATTCTGTTTCTTGGTCATTCACATTCATTTTTGATTTACTGATGCAACCATTTTGATTAAAGATATGGAGAGTGGCTGCTGCCCCAGAAAAGGATAAATTCCAATACACCTATTTTGCACACAAGATAAACAGCTTTGAGACCGCGCCAAAAAAGTTACTGGCTTCTGATTCTCGGTTGCGACCCGATCGATATGCTCTTGAGAAAGGGGATTTGGCCAAGTCAGGTGCTGAAAAGACCAGGTGAGTGCTCACTAGAGGAACTAACTATTCATGAGAAACAAACTTAGCCTGTCTTTTTCCCGATATTTAGACATTTCCATCATTTCAACCGTCTTGATTTATCTTCTGTATGCATTCAGTTTAGAAGAGCGGCAAAGAGCCGAGAAAAGAATTCGAGAGGCCCGCGGTGATCAATTCACTCCGAGATGGTTCGACATGACCAGCGAAGTTACGACTACACCTTGGGGCGACTTGGAGGTATACGAATACAATGGAAAATACACAGAACATCGTGTGAGAATCGATAGCTCTGATTCTGTCAATGAGGTTGATAACACCTCGATCGAGTTCAACCCGTGGCAATACAATGACTCAGCCTCCCAATGAGCAAGTAGTGTTTGCCCTACGCTGCTTTACTTGGTTGCTAAGGATGCATTTGGCCCGCTTTTAGTTTCTAAGATGTTTGGTGGCATATTAAAGTAATTGTACTCCAAAAAGCAAACAAATGGATATCATGGATTGTCAAGGGAATTGGTAGGGTTCCCTATGTTACATTTGATTGTATTATTTTTCACATATATCAATTATATATTTTTTTCTTGCGTGTTTTATTTATCTCGGAAATAATTTTTTACAAAGCTAAGATTGTGTATAATAGACTCTTCTCCGAGATCTTATGTTGGCAGGAATTTCGTGTATCAGGTTGCTTGTTTTATTTATGCCTTGTTTATACTTGTTAAAATTTTGCCTTTTTTATATAATCTAGTAGGTCAGTTTTTATATTCCAACTAATCTTTGAGGCGACTGTTTTGGTCCTATAGAAGTTTTCAATCGGTCTCTAAAGGTAAATCACGAAACCACAACATCAAGTTGTCGTTAGTCGACCTATATGGTCTTCTTCGTCCCTGTAAGACCGTTCAACTTGTGAAGGCAAACACGTGGACTTTTTTCGTTCATGGGTACTTCGACCCATGGCCGCCCACCATCCCAAGTGTTTCCTTAAATTTAACATCAATACATGTCCCAGTAGAAGATCAAACTGTGGTACTTTGAGAATCTTTATTAACGCTCACCCTAGACGCTCCTTCGTTACCTGCAGCAAGGCACCAAGAGGATTCAAACCTTGATCTTGTGTTGCAATTATACCACTCGAGTACCAACTCGGCTATGTTAATATGTCTGTAAGGACTAACTTTTTTTTATTTTGTTAATCTATGTATTCAATTCTTAGAACCAATAAATCTTTGAGGTACCGGTCCGACCCTATAGAAAATTTTCAATCACTTAGGTAAATCCAAGAAGCGCACCCACGAGACTCACAACATGAGGTCCTTCATGAGCAAAACTTGTAATAGGTGGAAGTGCTTTGTGGGGTGGAGTTTCAAACCTTGATGCTCCACTTTATGCCACTGTAGATCTTACCACGGCATTGTGCCTCGGGGTCTAAAAACTTTTGCCTTCGTTGTAGCAAAATGTGAATTACTCATCCTAAGTACTCCTCATCGTCGGCTCCACAGTGAAACGAAAGAAGTAAATCATGGTGACCGAGTGATCACTTTGGGTCTGAGAGATTTTATTCCTCAAGAAATTATTCCCTGGAATTCAATTTATGCTCTCATGTGATAATCTACCACCTAAGTACTAACTCGGTTATGTCAGGGCCGAAAAAAAAATGAACTTCTTGTTTAGTCGTCAATTAATTCCATTTAATTTCTGACATTAGATTAACACTTTATCAGGTAGCAATTTGGGTTAACTTAGCAGTAAAAGAATCATGTCCTCTTGATCTACAACATGTTTAACTCTAATTCAAACAATTTACAAGTCAGGGAAGATTTGGAAAAAACATTAGAATCCTCATGA
>JBBPFP010000126.1:57171-71524 GCA_037974795.1 Kaempferia galanga | reverse complement strand
AACTACCTAATTAACAAGATATATTAGTTAATATATACAGATAAATATATATTAACTAATATGTACAGATAATAGTTATCAACCGTCTACTTCTCAACAAGAGACACAACCTGAACAACCTGGTGAAGACCAATTTAACTTGATGTTTAGACAGACCACAGATCTTATACAATTACTTACCTACTTGGGACACAAACATTTAGCTTTGATCCAACAACAAACAATAAGACAAGCTAGTCAAGTAGCAAAAACATATGCTTTAATGCATGTCTCTAAAGACACTACCAATTTCTTTGATGACTTATAGGAATATATCTATATACCCTCAGAAGCTACTAACCACTTCACCGAAAAAGACTTAAAAGCCTTAGAAGATTTTGACAAACAAAAACGTCCAGAAAATATAATTGCCCAACACTTGACGAAGATACCATCAGTCTACCACTATCTGCTAAAGATTTAATGAATCCAGGCAAATCTTCAGCCACTTCGAGACCACCATATGATATAAGATTACAAAGTAGAATGGGAACTGTAGATTATGGACAAGGCCATCCTCCAAGTACTAAGATTACACCTTATACAAATAATAATCCCTTAGTCCGAACCATAGCAAAAAGACGACCACCTGAAGTCACTTTCTTTGGGAAAGATGTTGTGCTTTTAAATATTACAGAATGTGATCCCCAATCATATGACACGTATCTTGAACAATGGATTATCTCTGTTAAAAGAAATTACCAAGTTAAACATGAATTAGACATAGAAACAGCAGAAGCTATAATTATAGTGGGTGAAAACTACTTAGGTGATGTTACTAGAGCATGGGAGGACTTCAAATTTCATTTTCTAAAAGAAGTAACTAGAATCTCGTCTCAAGGAAATAACATTCTTAATTTTTGTTATGTCATTCATCGACTTCTCACAGCTAGAGATGTCAATACAGGATTAGATATTAGGCAAAAAGAAGCAATGAGAGACTTAGAACAACTTAAGCTCTTTAGCTGAAATTACATTAAACCTTTTTGCAATGATTTTCTTGCACTTACTATAGTGTCAGCCAATTATTGTAATCCTACTTTAGGAGAACGCTTATTTAGTAAACTCCTAGGAGATATAGGAAAAGAAATTCATAAATCCTAGACTGACTTATATATGTCAGCTCTTTATGATAACATTAGAGCTCAGATACAACATACTCTCTAAACTCAAAGAAAAATGTACTTACATCCACGTACAAAAACAATTAAAAAATCAACAGTATGACTTCTATAGCAAAATCTACATTCCACAATAATACGGGACAACACAATCTCAGAGAAAGCCCAGAAGACCACTAAGACCAATGATTACAGACAGACCCAAATTTAAATTAAAGAGAACTTATTATGTTCGAAAAAATAAAGAAAAGAAACCATAAACAAGGAACAACCTGTGCGAAAATTCAAACCTAAAAAAACTTATTCCAACACAATTACTTGCTTTGCTTATCATAAACCACGACATTTATCTCCTGCTTGTCCCAATAGGGAAAACTTGTACAATCACGAAGCACGTGTTGTTGGTTGTACCAACTTAGATTTAATTGAAGTACAATCAGATGATAGATTTAATTGAAGTACAATCAGATGTCTGTGATAATTCTTCTATTTATTCTATTGTCTCTGTCACAGACATCGAAGAAAAAAGTCTCAATTCTGATTATACACTTATCAATTCCTTATTAGAACCATCTGATCCTTACTGAGTCATACCCTACGTATGAGGAAACACGAGTACAAATAGAAAATTTTACTCTCATGTACCATCAATTGATTCGTCAAAACTTAATAGATTTAAGGATAGAATAATGAACTTGTACTCAGGACTGGACTCTTAAAGAAGGCACTAATAGTATTCCTTGTTTCATTTGTAATTACTATCCCTCTATTCTTAAGAGAGCTACCTGCAAACTCTATAAGAAACAATGTTGTAATAGTTGCCTTGAAACCATTTTTCAGATTACTATCCCTCCTGTCCACGCTACAGGACGATTCTGAAGACACAAATTGTGTTCATCACACCTCCCAATATTTGTAATACTGGCAATATAGTAGATATTCATGTTCAATGTTCCTTGAACATTTGAGGGCATGAACTCACGATACATGTTTTTCTTGTTAGTGGTGCTACTACCTCTCCTGTTGATGAATCTTTGTTACTGACGATTCTTCTAGCATCCTATATCAAACATACCAATACTCCTTTACTTAGTCCTCAAATTGATGGACAACAATTAGCTTGCTCTAAATTTGTCAAGAATGTCCAACTTAGATTTTTTACCAATTGTGGCACTTTTAGTCTCTCCCTTCCTTTGTCCCAGGTTTGGATCAGACCTATGCCTCATAAATCCATTCCTTTCTTATTTCTCCTAATCGCGCCCTTTTACTCACCAAAGACTATGATGTTTCTCTCTCCCATAAACAAAGAACCTTGACTTCCACTCGGTTTGAAAAATTGAAGCCGGGAGGAGCAATGTGTTAAGGTACAATATCTTCCTTGCCAAATGACATTAAAAGAGAATGATGAGACAAAAGATAAAAGAGAGAACAAGTGGGTAAAAGGGAGAAAGAATAAACTTAAAGGTATTTTAGCAATTTATGTTGATGACATTTATACAGAAAGTGATGTGCAATCTATCATAGATGCCAAACAACAACAATTAAACCTTATTCCACTAGGTGAGATCGGCTATATGGGGATGCTTCTACGTCATGGGGCTCAATCCCCTATTATATTATCTATATTGTCTTGTTTTATTGTTGCTAACCAAATCTATGATGCCAAAAAAGAAGTAAAAATTGTTAGCAAAGATCTGAGGAGGCCATATACTTTTTAGAGGAACCATACTTGTCTTAAATAAAATATGTAATTGATCTCTTCCAAGACGTTGGTATGCTTGAATAAATCATAATTTGTGGTGGGGGTGACAGGATTAAAGCAATTTCTCATTATCAAATACTAATAGGCAAAGTTTTACTGATATTAGGACACTAGACATATCCTTTGCAAGATAAATATATTATTTACAGTTGATTCTCTAAGCCAATTCGCGCATCATCCTAAGCATTGTCATTGGAAGGCAAAGGTTAAGAATTAAGGGGTGTTCAAGAAAAGGTTTACTATACAAGAAGCATAAAGACTTAAATATTAAAGATGTTGCATATGTTGGACCAAATACAAGCAACCTTGTAACATGGAAGAGAAAAAAGCACAATGTGAGAACGTGATCTAGTGTTGGAGTAAAATACATAGCAATGGCACATACAGCCTATGAGATGATGTATATAAATATCCTTCTAGAAGAATTTACCTTTAACATTACAGAATCAATAGATATGCATTGTAACAAACAATCCAGTGTTCCATGGACATAAAAAACAATAAAGTAAATTGTGTGTTTATTCAATATGCGTAATATCTAAGAAGATTAGAAACTATACACTTCTTAGAAGAACAAACAATTGACATCGTTACCAAGTCACTCTTTAGGCATAATAGATATCTATGCTCGAAGAGGAGTAATAGAAAAAGAAAAACAAGTCTTTTCTTCGTATCACTTAGTCTTAAGGCCTTTTCCATATTCCCTAGTCATTAAGGCCATTTCCAATATTGCCTAATCTAAATTTACCTAATTGTATATTTACCTAGTTTTTACTATATTAGTTATGTTGATGGCTATAAACACATACGGTGTATTCTCTTAAAACAAAAAGATTCCTCCTCTCAACTTATACTATGTATAAATAGTTCCAACATAAATAAACCCCCAAAAGAATAACTAATAGTCTCAACTTGTAGTATTAGTATGTACAAATAGTTCCAACGAATATAAGCCCCCAACGAATATAAACCCCCAAAAGAATAACTAATAGTTTAATAAGCAATGTGGGAATATTTACTCTAACAAATAGGAAGACACACAAAAAAGTTATCTTAGTTGGTGGCAACACCTCATGTGCTAGCCACTAGACCATCCCAAAGGGACAAAAAAAAAGGTTGTCTTAGTGTATGGCCAAAAAGAAGTGATAGAAAGATCTAGATTCTACTTTGCCTTTGAGAGATACCCATTAAATGGAGTGATTGGTATTAAAAACCATGAATGATATACACCAAATTTCCTACTGCTATAAACAAATCAGTTCCAAATGCAATGCCAACACAGGATTAGAACTGATATGATCTATTAAGCAAGCCTACAAATCATATCAAAGTTTATGGATTTCTAGTGATAAAAAAAATTAAATGTCTTAGTTTGAATATTGTGAAAATTATGTTGTGTTAACATAGACAGAAGGACACTAATTCACACAGTTTCCCAGCACAGTCCTTATTCCTTCCCAAGCATGACCCCACAAACTCAATTTGTGGATTGCCTTCCAGTTAAAAGATTTCATTTTCAACTCAAGGTAAACAAGGGAAGGAATACAAAATGTGCCTGAACCCTGCTAATCCATAGAATTGATTGCGGGCTGTGCTCAGGAACCGCATCAATACTTGGAATGAATTCCTTCCGTCTGTGTAATCCCAGCATTAAAGATGCAGCATCATTCATCTGATTACATCAAGATATACCTGTTTTTTCTCCAATTCCTCAGTCCTTGCTGTCAATCTTTTGATGATTTCTACCAACTAAGAAAAAAAAACATTATAAGAGACAAAAGATAGCAAACAAGAAGAAAGAATGCATACACGAGCTGTTATTACATGAAAAGAAAAGGTTAAATACCTCAGTATTTACTTGCAGGTCAGATGTAGATCTATTTTCTTCCATACCAGGTGGTAACAAAATATTCCCTTTGCACGTTTCAGGAAATATACATGGAACAGGATCATCAATCTTACAATCTTTCAAAGACAAACTTGAAGATGAATGATCAATTGAAATCATTTTAGGCTCATGCACAACTTTCTCCAAGTTGGGAAATGATGTTTCATCCTTGGATTGTTGATCCAGTAGGGGATTTTCTCCAGCTAAGTGAAGGTTAGTAATCGAATAATACTCCTGAACATTGTCATCCAAATCCATTATTTTTTCTTCAATATCCCCCTCGTACTGAACATTGGATAATGCCTTGCTTGCATTATCAAATTTTTCATAATTGCCAAAATCAATTGATTCAAACTTATCCATTTTTCTAAGTTTAGGAGAATATTTTCTCTCTATTTCGGCACCAATTTTGTCTGTATTCTCCTGGCCGTCAATTCTCTTCCATTTTGTAGTCACTAATGCTGACAGCAAATTGGTCTTGTCAGAGGAAAAGGAAGCTTTCATGAAATTGACTGGAAGTGATAAAGGTTTGAATAAAAGCATCAAGTTGTTTGCTTGTGCATGATCCAGTTCAAACCAAAAATGTCTTTGACTATAATAATTGCTCTGAATTACAGTCATGAATTGTTTTTCTGAGAGGGGTTCGCAAGGTGTCTTGGTAAGCACACGAACCTGAAGTAAATAAATGTTACTTGATTGCAAACAAACAGTCACAGGGAAAGCCTTTATGACATACCAAACAAGTACAGACACATAAATATTATTTGATTACAAAACTATTCCAAATTACGCCCTCAAATTGTTATAACACAACAAATCTTGTCGAAAAATAAATAATATAAGTAGTAAGGGACTGCTTGGTTCAGTAAGGAGAATATGAATGGGAATGGCATTAGTGAGAAATGATAATGGGTATCATTAATTTAATGAGGCTGCTTGGTTTAGCAAGGGGAATGAATATAAGTATAAAAGATATTGCTTGGTTATATCCTATTTAGGAATAAGAATAAGCTAATAAAGAAGAGAGAGGTTGTAACTAATATATATGGGGAAAAAAGAAAAAAGAGATTCGGTAGAAAAAAAGTGGGAGGAATGAGTTTCAATACATGGGGAATGGATGATTGCCAACAAATAAGGAATGAAACTAATGTGCAAATATGAAACTCTCAAACCAACAACTTATATTTCATTCCTTTCCCATTCCCGATTTATCAAATCCTCAAAACAAGCAACCCCTAAGTAAATTGTTTAAAATGGTGCAAGCATACTTATGGATCCTTAAATTAATTTTACAATCAGAGGAGCTTAACAAATATGCGCAAATGTTTAACTTAAATTATGAACAGAAACTAGATAAACCAAACATTTTAAGCAGAACTAACACAAAATACATGTAATATAATTTCAGCAATAAGGAACAACGAAATGAAGCCACAGTTACAAATAAGAATAGCATATATCTTAGAGAAATTTTAGCCCGCATACTCCTGGACGACCCTCAAAGATCTGGGCTCACCAATTCATTTTTGAGTATCGGGGCGTCCGGAAAACTTCCGGGCACTCAGAGGGTCGTCTAGAAGTGTGCAGGGTAAAGGTGCGCAAGCTATCAAATTTATATATCTTGAATCCATTGTTCAACAAAAATGTCATATCAATAAAAATAATTCTTAGACCAAATTGCAGGTTATCAAATTAGAAACATGCTTTTGGAGTGTTGAAGGATTATTATATACCTCTTAGGTTAAACAAACTTTGATAATCCCAAGCCTGCAGTACGATTAGCCATGTTGCATGGGTAATCATTATTAAAGAAACAGCACATCCAGTAGTGAGTTTAGGGGTGAGGATATAAAATGTGAGGTCATTATGAGAGGAAAAATTATATTGATATCATATTTATATGTTCAAAGATATAGAATCTATCATTAAACAAACTGAATTAATTAACGTTGAAGATGAGGGCAAAAGAAAGGATGGAGACAATTTTAATTGATATAAATAAAAGAGTGTTGAATGACAAGTGTAATAAATGAGATGAGATGGTATGACCCAGTGTCGAACAGCTGTGGACAAGTTGTACGGAAATAAATAGCAGAAATAAACAGTTGTCCACAAGAATAATCAGTTGTGAGCACAGAGTAGGAAATCCCTTAAATTAAGGAGTTTAGTTAGAAAGATATCTTTAAGAATAATTAGTTTCCTATTTTCTCTTCTTATTTCTTATTTTAGCTATTGTAATTTTATATATAATACTGGGTATTCTCATTCTGAAATGAAAGGAATTTCCACGTCAATTCTTTCCACATAGTATCCGAGCATTGAGCCTTCATTGCTAATTCTCTTTTCTTTTCGGCTTTTGCATTTCTTCATCTGGCCGATTCTGCTTTTTTGCATTTCCTAGGCGAATTCAACAGTGTAGAAATTGAGAAACTTCGAAGATTGTTGGGTTCTCTTGATAAACCGTTTAACGTGTCTTTGACTCTCTCAGGTATCTCTCACTCCCTTTTTGTACCTCGAACAGTTTTTTTGATAACTCATGGCTATTACACTCTGGTGTCAGAGACCACATGGCTCTCAATTCTCAAATTTTCCCCGCTTATAACTCCAACCAAAGTAACAAAAAAATTATAATAGCCAATGAATTTTTAGCTATTGTTACTGGTTTTGAAAATGTTCACCTTACCCCTAACTTTATCCTTAAACAAGTCCTCCATGTACCAAAACTAACTACTCCCAACCTTGTTTCCGTTCAAACACAAACAATTGAATGTCATTTTTCCCGCTTCTTATTGTGTTTTCCAAGATCAAGACTCGGGGAGGAGGATGAGACTTGCTAAGAAACATAGTGGCCTTTACTACCTTGAATCCACTACAAGAATAATTTGTCTATCCTTTCACAGTTCTTCCAATAAAGATAACATTTGGTTGATCATAAACATCTTGGTCATTCCTCTTTTAGAATTTTAAAGGTTATGTTTCTTCATCTTTTTCAAGGATTGGATGTTTCCGAGTGTGATATTTGCGAATTGACAAAACATTCTCGTGTACTCTATTAGCAAGAAAAGAAGTTCTACTCTCTTTCATTTAATTCATAGTGACATATGGGGTCCTTCTAATATTCCCAATATTTCTAGGGTTGGATGGTTTGTCTCCTTAATTAACGATTGCACTCGGGTTACATGGTTGTGTCTCCTCATACAAAAATATGATGTCAGCATTATTATTCATAATTTCCACTCAATGATTCAAAATCAATTTAGAGTGAAAATCAAAAGCTTTAGGACTGATAACGCTAGAGATTACTTTAATTAAACCTTGTCCTCCTATTTCCAATCCCAAGGAATTATTCATGATTCGTCTTGTGTTCATACACTCCAACAAAATGGAATAATAGAAAGGAAACAATGGCCATTTACTCAAAACTACTCGTGTCATTCTTCTCCACGATAATGTCCCTAAATCCTATTGGGGATAGGTATCTCTAATGTCACATACATGATAAAAAGACTTACCTCACGTCTCTTAGATAACAAGAGTCCCATGCAACTCCTCAATGAATTTTATCCTCATTTTTGAACCATAAATAGACTTATTCCTAGGATTTTTGGTTCCCCTCTTTTATCCATATCCATGGTCCACCACAAGATCAACTAGACCCTCGTGCCATCAAATGTATCTTCCATGGATACTCATCCACTAAAAAAGGCTACAAGTGTTGCCACCCTTCATGTCAAAAGTTTTACATCTCGGTTGATGTTACCTTCTTTGAACATATCCCATTCTTCTCCAAGTCTTAACCTCAGGAGGAGATTTCAGTGACAGAAGATAGCACTTCTAAGTCATTTGAATACATTAACGCTCTTGATCTTCCTCCTACTCAAGTATGTACCGAATCACCTTCTATTCTTATTCCATCTAGTGAGTCACCTCCATCTTCCTTTATATCCAATGTTTCTCTGATACTCCAAGTATTCCTCAAGTGTATTCAAGGAGAAAGGTCGCTCTAGAAGCTATACAAGTCCAAGAACCTCAACCACAAACCTCCGACCCTGATACTGGGATCATGGTAAGATCTGACCCGCCTTTACAACCTACTGAATCATCCACTCCTATCCCAATAGATAGCCTTGACCTTCCCATTGCGGTTAGGAAAGGTACTAGAAAATGCACCAAACACCCTCTCCACCCTCTATCTCACTATATTTCTCTTAAACATCTATCACCAACCCACAAAAGATTCATTGTGAGTCTAAATACCATGATTATTCTCAATACTATTTCTGAGGCATTGTTAGAAAGGGAATGAAGGGATACCATGAGGGAGTAAATGGATGCATTAGAAAAGAATAAGACATGAGAAGTTGTTGAGAAGCCAAAGGAGAAAAACATTGTTGATTGTCGGTGAATTTTCACACTAAAATACAAAGCAAATGGATCTCTTGAGAGATATGAAGCTAGGTTGGTGGCAAAGGTTATACTCAGACTTATGAGGTATATTATGAGGAAACCTTTGCTCCAGTTGCAAAAATAAATACAGTCAGAGTTCTATTATCTTTAGTTGCACGCTTCAACCAACAACTCCTACCGTATGATGTGAAGAATGAATTTCTTTATGGAGATTTAGATAAAGAAATTTATATGAACCTCCCGCTGAGATTTACAAGTCTTTATGGTCTGAAACAATCTCCTAGAGCATGGTTTAGAAGATTTGCAGAAGTCGTGAAAAAGTCTAGGTATAACCAAAGTCAAGGGGATCATACTCTCTTCGTTAAGCACTCAATGCAGGGAACGATGAAAAGGAAAAACGTGATCTAAAGCATAAATTGATAGAGGAGATTAAAACAAAGGAATTTGGCAAATTAAAATATTTCCTTGGTATGAGGTAACACACTCTACCAAAGGAATTTTTATTTCTCAATAGAAGTATGTGATTAATCTATTAGCTGAAAAAGGGGAAGATTGAGTGTAAACCAATTTCTAGTCCAATGGATCCAAATCACAAGATAGGAGAATTTAAGGAAGAACAACACAAAAGGATGTATCAAAGGTTGGTTGGTAGGTTCATATACCCTCAAGGCATAGCATATGGTGTGAGTGTAATCAACCAATTCATGCATGATACAAGAGAATCTCACCTTCAAGATGCTCATTGAGGATTACATTACTTGAAAGACACTCCGAGAAAGAAAATTGTATTTAAGAGAAATGAGACACCAACTTTAGAAGCTTACACAGATGCAAACTATATAGGTTCTCTAGTGGATAGAAGATCAACTACATGATATTGTACTTTCCTTGGTGGTAATCTGGTGACATGGAGGAGTAAGAAGCAAACTGTGGTGGCAAGATCATTGCAGAATCAGAATTTAGGGTCATTGCTCAATGATTATATGAACTACTGGTTGAAGATTATTCTGGATGATTTGAAAATCAAATGGGAATACCCTATGAAACTCTATTGTGACAATAAGTCAACTATCACTATTGCTCATAAGCCTATTCAACGTGATAGAACTAAGCATATTGAAATTGATAGATATTTCATCAAAGAAAAATAGGAGGAAGGATTAGTGTGTATGTCATAAGTCCCTTCAGAACTACAATTAGCTGATATACTAACAAAGGGTTCATGATCTTGTAGTTAAGCTCGAAATGAAAAATATCTATTCCTCAACTCGAGGGGGAGTGTCAAACAGCTGTAAACAACTTGTACAGTTGTTCAGGCACAGAGTAGGAAATCTCTTAAATTAAGGGGTTTAGTTGGAAAAATATCTTTAGGAATAATTAGTTTCCTATTCTCTCTTCTTATTTCTTATTTTATCTATTGTAATTTTGTATATAATATTGGGTATTCCCATTCTGAAATGAAAGGAATTTTCACATCAATTCTTTCTACACGTAGATCTCAACTACAAGATAAGGTCCACAAAGTGGACTTCAAATAGTTAGGAAATATGGCTTATTATCATTACAATTAATGTGCATGTGTGCAAACAGGCACATACACGTGCTTCCATAGGTCTGTGTGTCATGAGGAGTGAAGGGGGATCAATGGAGATTCGACTTTAACAAAATTTGGATGACACATCTGAACAATTGTCTGAATAAGCATTGTGTCAATAAGTCGTACCCTATTAATTTTTAAAAGAGTTGTTGTCCTATGAAAATTCTACTTTTAACAAATGTTTGAAAAGCAGATCTGAACAATTATCTGAATAAGTACTGTGCCACTAAATTGTGCCCTGTTGCTTTTGAAAAGAGCTTTTCCATTTTCCAAAGGCTTCCTTGCTGCGATATGGGATTATCTAATGCACTATATGCAGAATCTGGGAGTCTTGATCTTAAGTTGCAAGTGCGTTGCTCACACAAGCCTGATTCAATGAATGGAATAACTCTGAGCTGCATCAAGGCTACAACTAGGTCAACTCGAGATCTATATCCAGCAACCCACCTAGGTCAACTAAGCATTTTGCCTGAAACTATTTGTTGGATGCTTCCCGACCTTGCATTACAGAATGCTCTAATAGTACATATGCAATTATTACACCAAAGAAAAAGTATGCAAGTTTCCAGAACAGGTAGTTAAAGACTCTGGGACAGACACGAGAATCGGTACTTCCAAGCATATCATGAAATAATGATAGAGACAAGTCGAACAGATATGTCAGGTTATATCTGCTACTGCTTAAAAAGAAAACATAGTATGCATAACTCATTGCATGTCAATACCTGAGCTGGAAATTGACTTCTCTCTGTCCCATTTTCCGTCCAAGCATAAGGGTCAATGTTCATCTGGCCATAACTTGCAGCCTCAAAAATGCCATGCATTGACCTATCAGAATAATTGAACAGAAACAAGGGTAGACCCGGGCCAATTTTGGACACATAAGAGAAATGAACATACGGCAATCCTGCCAATCAGGATTTCAGTGACAAAATTCAATTAGAAGGCAACAACTCGCTTATTCTTACGCATTTACTTGCAGTAAACTTTTAAGTTATCACTGACCAAATAATTGCTTGGCAAGACATTCCTTCATCGTCGCATTTTTGCAGCCAAAAATCACTCCTCCCAGGTCATTCGTGCGCAAGTTCCTAAGAGTCCCAGTCGTGGCGCCGTTGTCACCTACCATATGACAGGGCTGAGGCCACTTCAGCCCCTGGATCGATTGCGTATTGCTCTTAGGGTCCATCCAGATCCCAAACCGTTTGTGCCTTAAGTACACTGCAGTCCGCCGAACCCTAATCCCTAAAGCGAATTCAAGAACAAAAACTGGTAGCAAAAGGGAGACAAAAAAGGTCTCAACTCAACATTGACGCAGATAACAGATCAAAGACAGAAAAGCGACAAACACCCTTACGTGTGTAAGAAGGAACACTGAACAAGCACTAGAGAAGGTATCCACGGAAGAACGCGGGCACTACGTCGTGAACAGAAGGGGAACTACGACGCCGATACAGATCGCCGACAGAGAGCGGGCGGGGAAGGAAAGAATTAGGGTTTTAGAGGAAGTTGCTGCGAATTGGACGAGGAGCGAGTGGTTTCCTTTCCAATTTTTAAACGGCAAATATTTTTCTTGCGCTTCAATAAACACTCAGACCAAGGCCAAAAGACTGTTTTTTCAAATACTATAAATAATTATTTTTTATTAAAAAAAATATATCTCAATACCTATTAAACATGATGAGAAAAAATTTGTTACCTCCTCCGTGTTGACCTTAAGACGGATTGACGGAAGTACTAGGGTGAGCAAAGTCGCCTTTTATGCCACCAAGGATGAGAAAAAATTCAATTAAATCGAATTAATCAATTTGTTCGATTAATTTAAAAATTTAATTGTCTTCTTAAATATTAGTTATTTCAATTAAATTGGTTGGGTGTCAATTTTAAAAATATAAATTAAATTAAATTAAAATTAGCTGAACTGAAATTTAGAGTTTAAAATCCTTAATTTCATAATTTATGACTCTCCTCCCCTCTCAAGTTTAGATTTAATTAAAAATTCAATTATTTCAATTTTTAACTAATTTAATCAATATTTTATCAATTACAAAGTCCTATTAACATATTATTGACCCTCACTTCTATTCATAGGTTATTAGCATATTATTGACGAGGTAAGATAGGAAGGCCTTGTAGAGTTTGGACATAATCAATGAAGAGGCCAGTATATGGGTTGTCATGGCAAGTGGCGATGATCTACCCAATTACCTGACTCACAAGCCTGATCAAAGCAACCAATACAGAACCACGAGCGTCACAGGCGCTCAGCCTGTACACAGGTCCTCCTTGAGGAGGTGACGAACGACCTAGAGCTCCGTGCGGTCAGTCAACCACAGCAGCAAGGGTCCTCACCACCTGAGTGCCTCCTGCCCGACCGAGCAGACGGCTCGGTCGGCTAGCCTACATACCGATCCTCCCTGAGGAGGCAAAGGAATGGCTGGGAGCTTCGCTCGGGCGAATGACACATCCCCGAGAGCAGCAATCCACCTACCTTTTGGCGGGTAGTTAGCCAACAATTATTGTTAGAAGCGCAGTGTACGAAGCGTATCAGAAGTTCTCATTCTTGACACACCCATACAAATATGGCAGACCCAAATAAGGTAAGGTGTTAGAGGCGATTTATTCTTGACAAGTAGTGTATCAATATGCATGCCAAGGCATAAACCCTTGCTATAAATAGGGGTTCTTCAATTTCTGACGGAGGTATGTTTTCTCATACGCACGCATTTACTGTTCCACTGCAGTATTTCTTTTCCTCTCTTAGTCACGTCACTGACTTGAGTGTCGGAGTACTAGAGTCAGGGATCCCTTCCCTGACCCAGCCTCTAACGGTCTATTTGAGTCTGTGCGAATGAGTGCAGGAATAAGGAGGATGAGGTACCACGTGCCCTAACGATCTACACTCGGTCAACCTACGATTTACCTAAGTACCATATTATTCAGTTTCATCTGCTCAATTTTAAACAGGATCATCACACTCGCAAAGTCAAAGTTACATATTATCTCTTAAATAAGCAACGTAAAAAGTTTTAGTGTAATAAATAAATAATACATTGGCTGGTAGGGAAAGAAAATGATTCAACTAAAGAAACATATTCCTAGGGAGAGGGAAGTGAAGGGCAAAAGAAAAAGAAAAGAGAATCCTAAGGAAAGAAGATAAGACTCACAGGCGAGAGCGTACTCGGCGAGGGCTTGCTCGTCGGCGAGTGCTTGCTCGTCTGTGAGGGAAACAGAATTAATGGCTGAACTTACCATTATTCGATCGATCATTGTCCTCCCATACCATCTTCTCCCAAGAACTTCCCTCTTTGAGCTCGCTCGTCACTCCCCCGCGGTCTCTCATGTGTGTTCACCAAAGTGACATCTTTGGCGTCGATGCAGCTGCCTCACCCGCCATCACTGAAGCCACTGTGGATGTAGAACATCTGCTATTACCCCTCTTTTCGACCAAACTCAATGAATAAAAAAAATGGTGAATAAAGTGTGACAGGGAAAGACGAAAAAGAGGGAAGAAC
Source organism: Kaempferia galanga (assembly GCA_037974795.1). Lineage (NCBI taxonomy): Eukaryota > Viridiplantae > Streptophyta > Magnoliopsida > Zingiberales > Zingiberaceae > Kaempferia > Kaempferia galanga. The sequence goes on along the minus strand of JBBPFP010000126.1, from coordinate 57,195 downwards.
AAGAAATTTGTGGATCAATTGCTT
>JBBPFP010000125.1:2935-22788 GCA_037974795.1 Kaempferia galanga | reverse complement strand
GAGAAAAAATAGGCCCGTGGTATTTTTTCGATCCTAGGTGGGAGCCTGGCCTAGGGCTGGTTCTGAATGGTAGGAAATTAAATTTCCATCTCAAATCAGACTTCTTTAGATTTAATTTGCTTTGAAGGAATAGAATGAAATTGAATTTCAATTCCTTACTAATTCTATCTAAAAATATTCATTCTAAAAATGGAATTGAATTCCAATTCTTAAAGGAATTCCATCCCATTTTAAACATAGTGTGATAGTTCGCAAAATTTTTTTACAAGATTAAATTAATCGATAATCTAAGATTAATCAATTAAAATTAAATACCACACTAAAAAAAACACGCCGCCCATTCGAGATGCAAGGATTCGCTTGTTATGTTATGCCAAACTAAAACAAAGTTAATCTTTTTGATATATTTTTTTATGATCTAGATTTCCGGATTTCATCGCATTAACCTTAAAAGTAGTTGATTTTTATCACACAATTTATAGATATTAAAATTTAAAATATTCATTTAATTTAAATTTTAAATTTTGATTCTCTCTTTCTTTTTGAAAATATTTTAATATTATATCACACACCCGTGGGCCCTTCATCGTCTCATGATTATGATTTGGTTTGGGGGAGTTGTATTTAACGACTAGACCACGCCACCTGGTCCAACCCAACCACGTGTTCCCAGACCCATATACTTGGTCCTGTCGTCTCCTTCGCAAGCTCGACGGACCACAACCAGAATGAGAAGCGGTGTCCCTGTCTCTCCCTCTCGCTGCCTGAACCAAACAGCAGCTCGTTAGGCCGTGGAGGCGTAGATTTCAGTCGCGCCGGTGGTTGCTCGACGGAGGAAGGGAAAGGGAAGGGCTGGGCCTTGTAGTGGCGAAGATGGAGGCAGCGCGTTCGGCGACGGAGCTCAGTCCGGAGGAGGAGAGGGTCCTCATCAGGGATCTCACCATCGCGGCCGAAGCACTCGCGAAGGAGGGCGACACGTTCTTCCTCATCACCCAGAGGTAAGAAAGTTGAGATCTTGTTCTTCCTTTCTTCAGGTTCTCTTCCTCGAGATCTGCTGATCTTGCGAACATCTTCTGTGAATCCTTGGTTCGAACAGCAGTTTCGGGTTTAGTACGCGATTTTCCTTTTCTCTTGTTACTTTCTTGATTTTAGGAAACGAATGCAATTTTTTCGGTTATTTGGATTTCTAATCTTTCACCGCATAGTCGTGGCCAGATTTTACACATTTCTGATCAATACGGCTTTATACACAGCAGTTTGGTGTAAGCTACTAGGTTAGTGTATTTATTGGTCCGTCTTGTTGTTGCATTGTGTTCTTCCTAGGTTTCAAACTCATTACCTTAGTTCCTATGCCTGTGAGTTTTGATTGGGCTCCCTCAATCCTAAAATATTAAGCCATTTGGAAAGAACCCTATTTACATAGTTATGACATAATAAAACAAAAGTATATTCTATCTTCTCGAGATGTAGCTGTCTCTAATGATCCTTGCTTGATGCTTACTTTTTGGCCCTTAATTTACATATGTTATTTTTTCTGATAACTAGCTGTGGCATTCTTTGAAGATGTCAATTGTGTGATTTTTTAACCCACGGTTCTTTGGTCTGTAGGTGGTGGCAGTCTTGGCTTGATTATGTCAATCAAGATATGGCTAGCAACTCCGCCAATGGTTCTCATCATCTTGATTCAGTTTCTCCGAGCACAAAGAGACCTTTGGCTATTGACAATTCTAATTTAATATATGATGCTTCGTCAGAAGTCTCAAATGTGGAAACTGAACTCCATGATACCTTAGTAGAAGGACGCGATTACATATTGCTTCCTCAACAAGTTTGGGAAAAGTTGGATGGCTGGTAATTTTCGATTAGAAAATCAAACTTTACAATTGTTTTTTTGTATCTTCCATGTCTTAATGTGAAATTATCTGGATTTTTGACCAGTATACCTTGTCTTCTCTTGTGTCTATGATATAATGAAACAGTAATTTCCTTTTCATTGCATAATCCTGTGACTGTATATGCCATCCGAACTTTGGTTTACATTGGCTTTCATATTTTTTAAATATCCATTCCATCATACCATTCAACATATCAATCTGTGTTCTTTTCTTCAGACAAATATATTCTTGAAAAACTGTCATTATGTCTTATTGCAATAATTATCCTAGTGATATTGATCACTTTTTAAATTTTTTTTTTTGAAGAAAAAGTAGTTGAATGGTTATCCTTAACACTATACCACATAAATGGATCCTTGTGACAATAGATGCCACACCATCCCTTTGCGAACTATAGGTTAAGTAAAGTACACAATGCTTATTTTTCACATGAAAAAATATGTTATGGTAGAATTTCTTTGTGTTTGTAAATGGAATTGAGGATTGGAAATGGCATTGGAAAAAAAAAAACAAAAGATGAATGCAACCTTTAATTCTAAGTTCATAGTGTCATTTTATTTGTTTATTAGTAGGCCTAATTCAGTTAAATGTTAATTGAATCTATTCATACTAATGATTAAACTGTAGAATACTACCAATATGTTGCTAAAATCTTTATAATCAGTTTTATACTACTCTTTTACTGTGGAAGGAATAGTGAACTTTGGCTTGGACCATTGGTCATGATTACTCTTTGCATGTTGTTTCAATTTAATGGAGAATGCATTTTGTTTATAAAATAAGCTATGCCTTAAATGGCTTGACACTTGGAACATGTATTAATTATGCTATTTATAATTCCAGGAAAACATGAAGAAAAATAATAATGAGACATTAACTAGAAGTACTGTGAAAGACACAAGTTATGCAAGAAGAAATTTATTTCTTTTTTCTAACTTCTAACAGAAAATTAAGGCTTATATTTCCTTTCTTCAGACACTTGAATGTACAATAGAATATTGCATAGGACAGTGTATAAACTATAAAGTCTCATGGAGGATCATTTGTTTGTTCATTTACTGGTTTCTTCTCAGGTACGGGGGTGGTCCAACATTGCCGCGAAAAGCCATAAACACTGGTCTTTCTCAGAGTGATTTAGCCATAGAAGTCTATCCTCTGCGCCTTCAATTATATTTGGTGCCAAGGGGAGAAAGAGCAATTATTAGAATAAGCAAGAAGGTTTATACCACAAACTACTATTACTATATTGTTATTATTTGCTTCAAAAGCTTGACAAATTTTTGATATAACATTGTGTAAAGCCTAAACTTTAAAATCTGTGCACTTGGCCTGAGTTCATTCTGCATTTACATTCTTGCTATTTCCACTAAGTTTGTTCATTTAACAGTCAATTTATATTCCTAAATTTTTCAAAAAGTAAACAGAATTATCTTAAATTTTCTTACATACTTCTACCGTGTGTGCTTTTTATTGCTCAGTTGGACACTTGTATCCATTTTTCACACTCATTGCTCATATGTATGTTGCTATTCATGAGTTATGTGCTAATTTAAGTTGTAAATTTTACATGAGGTGAAATGCTTATATCTGCTGGCTGTAACTCAACATAGATGTGTTTTTTACACATCAATGGCTTTTGAGAGTTACCATAAATTTTGCAGGAGACAGTGCGAGAACTTCATAAAAAGGCTTCTGAGGTTTTTGATTTACCTCTGGACCAAGTAAGCAATTATTAGTCACATATTAATTCTAAGTGTGCGGTTTACTATTCATTATCCACTGTTCCAGGTTTGTATCTGGGACTATTATGGTCAACAGAAGCACACGTTGATGGACAACATGGATAAGACTCTTGATGATGCAAACATACAGATGGACCAAGATGTAAGTATTTATTAAGTTTTTCAAAGACTGCATATTTTACGAAATCTGAGTTGCCACCCAAACATTGAGATTGACTAGGACATGATTTTTTAATTTCCAGTTTTATATGGCCTTGAAAATTTCTTTATATTGTATGGCATCTTAATTCATTTTGTCACAAGGGAAGTAAAATAAACTATGAACATTGATCTTTCTGTTCATGTTTTATAACATCATCTTTACCTCATGCATTAATACAAAATTTTTACCTGTTCTCTTTTTTGTGAATATTATCCTGCTTAAAATTTTCTTACAATTGAAGTAATATCTATTTGAAATTTCATACACAATATGATTCTTGCTACAATTCTTTTTCTGCACAGATTCTGGTAGAGATTCTCACTGATGGCAATGGTACTATCGATGGTGGATGTGCAACTTCTCTACAGGAGAATGGGGGTATGGAGAAGGATTCAGTTTCTCTCATTTTGGATCCTTCTCATTCAAGCTTATCGGTTGCTGAAGGCTTGTCTACCAACAATTATGCTTCCAGAAGTTGCAGTTCTGAGTTCTCGCAAAGCCAATACTTGGCTTCCCCTAGTAGTGACTTGGATAATTTGCATGGAACGAATACCATTACTACAAGATCAGCCCCTTTGGGTCTCATTGGACTGCTCAATCTTGGAAATACTTGCTTCATGAACAGTGCCATACAATGCCTTGTTCATACACCAGAATTTGCAAGATATTTTCGTGAAGACTACAGGCAAGAAATAAATTGGCAGAACCCTTTAGGCATGGTTGTAAGTATCTGTATCAATATTTTAAGTGGTCTTTATTTTTTCTAAGAACATGTCCTCTTGAAACTTTTTTAGTTTTTGTTGAAGCCAAACACACCATTAATGGAAAATTCTCAAATCTCCATAATTTGTCAATGTGATGCTTTTGGTTCTGATTATACCTACTTTTGAGAATTCCATTTTGAGTCATGAATTAAAATTCATGTCATGTTGCTAGACTCCACAAAAATGTAATGTTATAGGCAAAGTATGACACACAATATAGGGTTAAACTTTATGTTGCTTGTGCATCAACAATACTACCTTTGTCGTGTAGGATCGGGCAATATTGATCGAGATGGATGAAAACCATAATCTGATTAGGTTCAACCCATGTAACAAGGTAGAGGAACTTTGCCAGTTATAGGAAGAGGAGATCAAGAGACTATAAATAGTTCAAATTGAAGAGGAGTAAGCAAACAAAGGTTAATTGAAGTGGCTTCAAGCGTCAACAAAAGAAAATGCTCCAAAATTGATTGTGAAATATGGCGATTTCTTTGTTGATGAAGGACTTAGGAATGGTATTGAGTGGGGTTTGACTGATCGTTAGCTCATTGACTTCTTGATTTGGTGACCACGAGTCATGAACAGAAAGCATAATTCCTATTTGTGAGTTACGGAGGGGTAACACTTACCCTTCCTATTTGTGAGTTTTTTAAGAATCTGTATCCCATGAATTTGAAGGTTGTGACAATGATATTGCAGATGACTCAGAATTTCTAGTTGCTCTTTATGGATTCCAAGTTGAATAAAACCATGAGCAACAAATATGGCGTGGCTGTGTCACAATTGGTGCTAGTGAAGTGGTTCAACTAGTGCTAGTGGAAGTGGCTTAGCTGGTGCTAGGAAATGATTCAACTACTACACCAACATTAAGAAGAAGTGCATGTTCATGTTCCCTTATTACAAGGTGACATTGGTTGTTTCTTACATTCCATAAGACGAAGGTGCACAGTAGATATTACCAGGATTGATTTGATGATCTTTGTAGACTAGGTTAGCAAGCATACCAAAGTTGATGATTCCTATATAAAGGATAAAAAGGAATTCATTAGCCAAAGGTATGTATAAATGCACCACTAGAACCTTCTGGGATCATGGATAATTCCTTTAACGTTATCCTCCTATTGCTCTCAGGAAGGTACTCATAAATACACCACCTTATACCCCTTTTCTCTATACATCTCTTATGTTGTCTTGATAGTATTTTGCTTTTCTTTCAACATTGGATTCTGTTAATATTTGACTATTTCAAAAGCTTTATTTGATCTAAGATGGAGGTAGGTTATCATAGATGATATGATGTCCTGCATTCTAATTCTGCTTTAGAACTTGCCTCTCTCTTTCTGTAAAATATATTGTTGATTGTAAATGAATGTTAATGATCAAAACATTCTTGATGGCTCAAATGACAAACTTAAAGCTTGATTAGTGTGAAAGTATCGCAGGAATATATAGAGTTGACTATATGGATATATGCCCTTTTGAAATTAAGACTGCTTCCTTTTGCTATATTCACAATCAATATAAAGAATGCTTTCCTCTATAGTAATTTGGATGAGGAGGTATATATAAAACAACCTCCTGAGCTTGTCGCTCAAGGGAGTTTGACTTCGAACAATTTAATAATTTCCATTTTGAAGTTGTTTATACTTATGCCTATTGGTTTGATATCATTGCATCTCTTATCTATTTGAGTCTTCTGAAACTTTTTCGATTGTATACTAAAGATATATTATCAACTTTAAGGGGAAAATTGTCCTAAATCATGACAATTATAAACTCACGCTGATCTAAAGTAGTACAATATAACAGCTTATGACTTTATGTTGATGTTTCACTCTTATGTTTTGTCTTGGAAGACCTAATCATAACTCAATCTACTCAACAGGCTTGGCTTCTTTGTTGGAGAGAATGATCCCTTCTAGATTACCTTACAATAAATTGATCCAATAGAATAAATAAATTTGAGTTCTAAATTCCAGCTTTATTTTCTTTGTATTTGGTTTAAAATATGATTTTATTTTAATTCTGTTTTAATTTTTTTTAGAACATGGTCTCTTTTTTCTGAAGTTTTTTGAAAGCCTTCTATTGGTCCTATTCCTACAACCAACAATACCTTTTTTGTCTCTAAAGATTCTCTTTTCTTGCAAAAGATTTCTAAGCTGCACAAGCCCGTGAGATCATCCACTGAGGCACATAGACTATTATGTGCTGCATCATTAGAATTCATCACTTGATTTAAGAGCACTAGACTTGCTGAAAAGCTTAAGTTCTTTTTCTTATTCCAAAAAAGGAAGGAAAAAAATGATTGTTTCTGCAAAAAGTTCCTTCTCAAATGTTTACTGGACGCTGTCTCCTCATGAAGCTCTTTTGGATTGTCAACAAGGGTCTGCAACTGTTCCAAGTTCGGTATCATTTTGTTGGCCAAAGTTTGTTTTTAGCTCTTTTCTGCTTTCTTGATTTTGTAAGTTTGCATAGCTTGGTAACAACTAACTAGAACACATGATATGTATATTTTTCTTTTGAGTCGGACTATTTAAATGGACATTATTATTTGATGCACAGTTTCAAAGGCCTAGTCTGCATGTACTTGTTTCTTCTAAATTCTTTGACCGTTTGGTTCTGAAATTACTTTGAATTTTTAATGTTGGATGTTCTAAATCTCAGTGGTAGTTCTGCAGGGTGAGCTTGCATTAGCTTTCGGGGAGTTATTGAGGAAACTCTGGGCTCCTGGGCGTACTCCTGTTTCTCCTAGACCATTTAAAACAAAACTCGCACGCTTTGCACCTCAATTTAGCGGAAATAATCAACACGACTCGCAGGTTTTACTGTTAATTAAATTTCTTCAAATCAATTTGGTTCTTTGTATTACCACGATGCAAACTCCAATTGATCATTCAGGAGCTTTTAGCCTTCTTGTTGGATGGACTTCATGAGGACCTGAATCGTGTAAAGCATAAACCTTATATAAAATCAAAGGATACAGACGGACGACCTGATGAAGAAGTTGCTGATGAGTTTTGGGCAAACCACATTGCTCGAAATGATTCTATAATTGTTGATGTGTGCCAGGTACATAGGATTTTCAATGAAAGATTTATTCACATTTTTATTATTGTTATGATTTATGTATATATATCTAGCAGAGAAAGATTAATACTGTGTAAGGTGTAAGAGGTAAAGAGAGCTTAAAAAATATTAGTCAATGTCCTAAAAATTGATTTAATTAGTTTGAATTAATAGCAATATTGCCATGCATACATTTGAATGGAGGGATAAACTCCCAGAGTTGTCGCTGACACAAGTAGTTTGGATAAACAACTTGAAATGAGATAATGGTTTGTGATAATGATGATCTATTCATCGTCACTCAGGGCTATGCCAAATATTTGCTCTTCTTAGCAGGTTAATGTTTAGTTTTGTTTCTGCAGATGATAATATCAGATGGCACCATGTAGCTTCTTAGTGTTCAAGATGACAATCTTTTCTCTTTATTTTCTTTCATACTTCCATGTTTTTTAGTGTTAAACTTGCCATTTTAACTACTGCTTCCTCAATTTTGCATCTTACTATCACTGCCTCTGCATAAGCAAAATTCTAGTAGTCATAAAACATTTCAAGTTTTACAATCAGAATCTGAGAATTTGAAGCAAGCAATTAGGGGTAATAAATTAAAAAATAATAGCTTCAATAGATGATAGCAAATGAGAATAAATAGTTTGAAATGGTTTGTATATGTTCAAGGGCCGACCACTGGATAATATATTTAGATAAGTTGAACAAACTAGAGTTGAAAATCTAGTTAGTTGAGGGAGAGCAAAGAAAACTAGTGATGTAGCCTCTGTTTCAAATAGTCAGAGCTTATATAGGACTTGATGAATTCAATTGGGCATCAGATGGTTCAAGTATTCAACTAGACATCAACAGGATGTCTGAATCATGCTCCTTCCTACTAGCCTAGGTAAATAGGTTTAGCATCCAACATCAATCACTCTAACCTCTAGAATCCTGATTTTTCTCATGTTAGAAATTTAGTTACTTTTAAATTTAGTATTGGTCATTAAGTTTGTAATACTTTTCTTGAACATAAAATGATAATTTTTTTGCTCAGAACCAGTCGACTGTATCGAGCTTCAAAAACTTTTGCTCTTTTTTTAATTATACACATTGCAAGCAAAGGGCTTCAAAATGCATTGCACATGAGTTTGGCATAAAGTCCGGTCGTACAATAGGGGAAAGATTGAACTTGCTCAAGATTCAATAGTAGAATTTCTTGTGCCACAATTTATGAGAAAATTATTTTGGACTAAAATATCCTTTTACAATATTTTGAAATCCCTTTATGTTGGTAAAGTCTCCGTAGGTCCATTCAATCTTCATTTTCTGCAACTGATTACTTTAACATGGCAGGGGCAATACAAATCTACTCTGGTCTGTCCCGTTTGTGGGAAAATTTCAGTGACATTTGATCCATTTATGTACCTATCATTGCCTCTACAATCTGCTTCCGCTCGGACCATGACTGTTGTGGTTTTGACTAGTGATGGGAGTACACTTCCAACCACTTGTACTGTAAGTGTTCCAAAGCAGGGTCGTTGCCGGGACTTGATTCAGGCTTTAAGCAATGCTTGCTCATTAAAAAATGAGGAAAAACTTTTACTTGCAGAGGTATGCGAATTTCGTATTGGTAGAGATTCAGTGGACAGTGCCTCATTGGATTAATACTCAAAAGAATAGTTTTCTTTTCTTTTTCTTTTTTTTTTGGTGAACAATTTACACAGATACGCTGCCACAGTGTCCATCAACTTCTAGAAGATCCTTTAATGCTGCTATCAACCATTAAAGATGATGATCACCTTGTAGCTTATAAGATACCAAGATTGGTGAATACTGTATACCTTCAGTTTGTGCACCGCCGCCAAGTGTATGTACTCCCTGTATCAGTAACTATTATCTGCATAAATATTCCAGTAGCTGTAGGGAAGATACACTTTAGATGTCTGGTATATGTTCTTACTGATTTTACCAATTGAAATTGTTGTTCTACTATCTTATTCACCATAACAAGTTAATTTATTTGTTTGCAGTTTCATGCTACAGGAGACTCCTTGTCAATTCTTTTTACTTCTTTCCAATATTGTTTTGGTTAAATTATTTCGGATCCAGTCCAATTTTTTTTGAACTTTCTTTCTATTTCTAGTGCTACCAACATAAAGTATTCCCTTTTTGGCTTTGGTTGTTCATTTTACTGTACATGGTTTTCCAATTTGCTTTACTGCTCATGTTAAATGTTGAATCTTGCAGAGGGTCTGGCAACATCAATAGCTCAATAGCCTGGGAAACCTATGGCATACCTTTGCTTGCATCAGTTTCAAAAGATGAAATCACTGTGGGTCTTGTACGAGAGAGACTTCAGAGGATGCTCACCCCTATGCTAGGAAGCGATGGAACTTACTCTTCAAGGTCCTCAGATCCCTGTATAACTGATGGTGATCAAGGCAAATCAAGTGAAGCATGTTTAGTATCTAGTGAGAATCAAAACGATCAACAACACTGTAATTCAGAATCAACCTGTAACATGCATCTTCAGTACATTGACGAAAATGATGCATGGGTTGATTTATCATGGGAAGACAGACTTTTCACACTGCCTAGGCCATCAACATCACTTATTCTTTTTATTAATTGGTCAAGAAATGATATGAAGAAGTATGATACTTATCATTTTGAGAACCATCCAGAAGTGTTCAAGTATACTCCTGCACCAAAGAGGAGTCGAAATGAACCTCTCTCACTATATACATGTCTGGATGCCTTCTTGAGGGAAGAACCACTAGTGCCTGAAGACATGTGGTTAGTATCATTTCTTCTTTCTTAGTTGGCAATTATGTTGTGCAGTGAAGTTCCCTTTAATTGTTTCAGTTAAAATTTTTATAGATATTGTTTCATTATCTGAGAAATTGTGATCTTTATAGGGAGGATGTTTATGTTCTATGTTGTAGGCAAAATACAATAACAATCAAAAGGGTCCTCTTGAATGGTCCACTCGAGGCTGGGTTTGTTGTTGGGATCTAGGCCAAAGGAAGCTAGATCAAGTTGGGAGAAGGGACTAGCTACCATTGAGCTTGCTGTGAATTGGTCTTTGAGTTGGTGTCAAGCTGTGACATGACCGATGAAGGACGGTTGTTTCCTCTTGGGTTGAGGGCCTCCTTTTCTTGCTCCGTATAAACGGGTATTCTGTATTTGTACGTTAATAGGGGGATGTGCAGTGTAAGGTTTTACCACATCAATTATTGGGCTTGTGTTCCAACCTCTAGTGACCTGCGTTAGTGCTAGCGGTCTTTTGTGTGTTCGGTCTTCCACCTATCATAGTGGGCCACAATTGTTACTAGTGAGTCAGACCTTGCCTTTAGTTGGGATGGCTTTCAGGCTATGTGTTGCTCCATTATAATTAGGTAAGAGCCAACAATTAACACTTGCATCAATTGCCTCATACTATCTATTTTGAGGTGATTCAAAGAAAAATACAATATCCCATTGTGATTTTCTTTCAGGTTCATCATGTTGTCAATCTTAGTTTGTCAATTCTGTACAAGTAATTGCTCCTTTAGATATCTTTTTCTTAAGGGCAATCTCATTTTCATTGTGTTGCCTTTAAGAAGGCTTTGTTGGCATTTTTGCATTGGCAGAAATTTTACTTGCACCGGAAGTAGTTTATTTTAGTTTTGTTGGTTAGTTTTCCCTATGATGCTAGATCAGAAACTCAATGATAGAACAAATGAAAACAATTTGTAGTTGCTACTAGGGGGGACCTTGACTGGTGTACAAGTATTTGACACTGGTGTGGGTCCACATGTTCACACGTCTAAATGTAGTTGTTACATGTGATCAATAGAAATATTGAGTGTCCATTTAGTGTGTCAGTGTCCAAGTGTAGATATCCATATCTGACAGTATAGAGTGTTATGATGAGAAGTTAGTATCAGAGGTGGGGGATGCCATTTAGGCCATGTGGTGTTCAAGCATAGATGGGTATGAGTGAAGTAATTAACACTCGTGTGACTTGTTTAGGAAAATGATCAGAGATTTTGCCAAATACTCGGTGTTTATGAGTTGCAGCTGTCAAAAATTTCTTGTTATTTTCTTGCTGTTATACTTAGAAACGTGAATTCTGCTTTTTGTATATCTAGCATCTTCCATGCTAAAGAGATGTTTGTAATTCCCAGCCCTTGTTAATTTGTGATGCTTTCACGCAATGAAACAAACATTGCTTCATTTTCTAAAAGAGCTATTGTCTTCACTCATATTTAGTGCTTTCAACATCAATTCAAACTGTTACTGAATAGGTACTGCCCAAGTTGCAAGGAACAAAGACAAGCCAGCAAAAAGTTGGACCTGTGGAGGCTTCCTGAAGTTCTGGTTATTCACTTGAAAAGATTCTCCTTCAGTCGGTCAACAAAGCATAAACTGGAAACCTTTGTTAACTTTCCAATTCATGATCTTGATTTGACAAATTATGTGGCACACAAAAAAGGCTCCCAGCGCCAGATGTATGAACTTTATGCCTTGAGTAATCACTATGGCAGTATGGCAAGCGGGCATTATACTGCTCATATCAAGGTAAATTTCCATCCACTAACATTATATTCTGTTTTTTTGAAAAATTTGCCAATTATTTCCATATGCAGCTGATCAGAGAAAGTTGTCATCATCAAGTTGTTTTAGTTCCCAACTTTTTGAGGTGGTCTACATGTATCTTATACTCCATCTAACAGAACTCTGATTATTTACCAACTTAGTTTTTCACATAAATCCATCAAAAATTGATTTCCCATTTTGGTGTTGAGATTTGAGATTTCCAGTAAATCATGGTCTCGGTCATGCATATTTTGATTTGTCATCTTGGAGAGCACCAGAGTGCTGCAATCCAAAAGGCCAAGGGCTTCTCCTCTTCTTGCAAAACTTAGGAAGTTTGTGTCATGTCATCTGCATTTTAGGCATTGTTATTCCTCAGTTTGCACTGCTTTTGCATGAGAAATGCGTAGATATAAACTTTGTTTTAGTTATCTGAATTCTGAACAAACACTAGCAGCATGCAAACTGTTCACTGCTTCTGCAGCTTTAGCTTTTATCTAATCACTGGCTAGTAAAAGATGAAAGATGATAAAAATATTAATTTGTTATTTCTTGCAGCTTTTGGATGAAAATAGATGGTACAATTTCGACGACAATCACATTTCACCTATCAACGAAGAGGATGTGAAATCTGCTGCAGCTTATGTGCTGTTTTACAGGCGGACTAGAGAAAATGCATCAGCAATCATCGGTGTGGAGTCGTCTGCAAATAAAAATCATACTTTTGGTAAAAGATGAATTTTATCTAATCGTTTGTAGATTAGATACTAGGAAGCAAATATCATGTATGGTTATTTATTCTCGGAACTGGTCCTTCAATATCTGGGAGTTTTTTTAGGAGAATTATGCTTTATACTCTTCTGTATATGTTGTGTAATTCATAAAAATGAGGCAACATGTAACACTAACACAGAATTTTAATGGAAACAAATTTTAAAATCTTGCCATAAGTGCAGCTTGCTTGCTTTCTTTCTTTCTTAATTTTAGAAGTTAAGTTTTGTAAACTTGGTTGCCAGGCCTATTGTTCTCTAAATAAATTACTTATGCCTCCACCATTATTTACTATTTTGCGGGGAAGCAGTAGCTGGGATTGGGATCAGGAGGGCATTTTGCTAATTTGTTGGGATTGTTTTTGGGTAATATGGCTTGTCCTGAATGCCAAGTGGTGTAATCATCAAATTTTATGTTTATAAAAATCTGTGCTAGTGTTATGTATCTTTCTACCTGTTCATGTCCGGGGTTTTGGAGTGCAACTCTTCTACAGAGAATGGTGAAAACTAAGCAAGTATAAACTACACAAATGGTGACATCTCCTATAAAGTTATTGTGCCAACACTTGTTTTGAATGGACTAAATAATTTAGCCAGTCGATTCATGTTGTATTTCTCTAATTTTTGCACTTGGTTAACCATTCCTTAACGAATTTTATTGAAGGAAAGCACATTAACTTTCAACGCACGATGCTGAAAATCAACTTTATCAGTCCCTTGTACCACTTGCACATTTGCACCTTTTAATAAGCTAGATGCCTCTTTCCATCGTCCCGAAGGGGCGGTATGATGTTTAAAGCATGGAACATTATCATATAAGATCTTAAAGTCGAAACTTGCGTGTCCGAGCATATACCTCCCTATGTCTTGACCATTTGCACTAATGGCTAGTAATTATCCGTGATTTATCTTCTCCGTGTTGACCTACGTACGTGTTGACGGTGGTACTGGAGGCGCGCGAATCATCTTTTTACCACATGCATGACTCTTTCCATCAGTTAAGTTATGCCAATGGATTGCAGAAGGAATGGGAAAAGGAAAGGGTGAACAAGACATCCTTGACCACATTGTTCATTAAAACCCTCAGTCGGGCGAAAAGAAGGCTCAACTCAGAGATCAATGAGTTGCAGAGGTTCAAAAAGATAGCAAGCATCCAAAGAAACACAAGAACAATTTACAACCGCTTAGAGAGAAACCAGTCGGGAAAGCAAAAAATTACAATAAACATAGAGATAAAAGTTTTGCCCACCCCAGTACAAAAGCTCACTTTTCCTTGCACTTTTCTCCCTCAACACCAACGTCCTTGCCCAAAAAGTGGTTCCAAATAAGTTTCACAGCATCCCGGACGGCAGCCAACACAGAACTAGGCTCGAAGTTCTCATCCTGCAAAACAAAATACCAGAATTAGAAAAGGAATTCTTGAAAAAGTGAAGAAGCTATTCCGCTAAATATGAAAAGGAAAAGCTACTACAAACAAATCTCTAATACAAAATGTAATACAAATAAAGACTAGTAAAAGGATATAAAATTGGTTACTTGCAACTAAAAATATTTAGCAAAGTGCAAGATAAGAGATTAGTAAAAGAATTAGGGCTCACCCTCAACTGTTGAGACACTCCTGGAAACTTGAAAAACACTTCATTAGAAACTTCTCCGAATGATATTTTGTTATGAAACCGATCAGCATATCTAAAATTAATCCTCATGTTCTGGCTCTTAAAATTCTTGGACTTAACATGGCAAACCTCAATGATGCTGAAAGTGCCATCGACAGAGTCCTTCCCAATCGACCATCGTAGTCCACCTTTCACATTTGGGTCTATGACTGCATTGGAAACCAACCTCTTTATGCCATCTTTTCCTACATCCTGAAAAAGGATCACACATATCAGCTGGAGTATATAAAGGATAGTGCGGTATGAACTCTTAGAGATGAAAGACTCACATCTAGAGTCTTCGAAACTTCATCCAGAGTTTTCGAAACTTCCGTACTATACAGCATCAATCTCAGATCAAGATCCTTAGAGACGCATGATATGTCTACAACCAGACGACGTAATCTGTTTTGTTCGATCTGAAGAATGAAAGACGGTAAATATTAGTTCCATTTCCAAAGATAGATGACATTTAAACTTTGTCAGCATGTCAATTATTTACAAAGTACCAACCAAAATCAAATCATTTAGCTGATTACTAATTGTTAAGCTAGAAGCCTAGAACAGAGAAATGTAGTAGATGCATCATAAAAAAAGATAAAGCCGATTATAAGTAGTCTATATTTATTATCTCATCAAAGAAAAAGATAGATCGAATAAAATCAATACATAAAATAGGTGAAAAAGTTTTTAGTCGGTAAACGACTTGCTACTTGCCACCTTACTATGATACAAGTCACCGATTCTTTTTCAGAGAATGATTAAATCATGCCAGTTGAAATATGATGATCATAATAGGACGAGAAGAAGAGTGATTAACGATCAGCAATTAACTAATTGAAGAAATTTTACCTTATATATCTCAAGGCCACCACCTTCAGCAACTTTGCATTTGCATGTAATCACTGAGCCAGCCAGAGTCTTGTTAAACAACTAGATATGGAAAAGAATAGTTATGTTTATTTCCAAGGAATTTCATTAGTAGTACATAATAGTCGGTCGGGGCATGCATATAGTTTACCTTGACGATATAACGTTCGTTATGGGAATCAAAATCAAAACCAAGCTTTGCCATCTCCAACTGTTCAAATTCTTGAATGTGTTCATTTGGGATACTAGTGTTGAAGAACTTGAATACTTTCCCTCTAATATCCGATTCAGAATATGCAACTCTCCTTACAGATTCAAGACAACTTGAAGGTTCTCTGCTTCATCAAAAAGACCAAATGTTGACATAGTGATGCATGATCGAATCGTTATTAAGATTTATAAATAAGAATACATCACTCAATTATTATCAATAGTAAGATAGTAAGATTGATGTTTACAAGACTTATAGACATTGTCCATGAAACTGATCTCATATGAGTTAAGATGTTTAACCCAGACTTAATCAGCACAAGAATAATCAATTTTCTTTTACAAACATTAATTGATTAATGCTTTGGAGGAAATAAATTATATCAATAAAGTCTAGAGAAAAAAAATGTCATTATATTATCCATTTTTTCATTTTCCACTCATAATCAAGAATATAATATACTGTAATTTGAAAATTGAAAAGCAAAAAAAAAAAAAAAATCAAAGAAAATAATAATAATAAGTTGCGTACCCACGAAAGAAAACCTTGCCGATCCTGGCGACGAACGAGATCTTGATCCGGGGTGTCAGTTCGCTCCTCGCGCTGATGAGGGTAGAAAGCAGATCCCGCTCGATCCCTGTGACAATCGCCGCCCACGGCGGCGGTTCCCCCTCCAAATCCACCGAAGGTGGATCGCCTGCAATAGTAAGCACCAGAGGCCGGTAGCCTTCCCGCCGCTCCACGGCGTCGCAAGGATACGGCTCCAGCCGGAAATCATCGGGATGGGGACAACCGCCGGCGATACACCAGAGGGAGGTGGATTGAGCCGCGTAGGCGATGTCCATGATCGCGGAACGCTGGTGGGAGGGGGGCTTCCTCCCCCGAGGGTGGCAAGGCCGGTCGAGAGCGAGGGATTGGTCGAAGCGGCGGGAGAGGGAGGGCGGGGGCGGGGCGGGGGCGGAAGTGTTGCCGGTGGCGGAGTGGCGCTTGTGAGGAGGGATGTATGCCATCCCGATTATCTCACAATAAGCCCTCAGTTCGCCGATCAAAAACGCAGTGTAATTGAAGGCGAAGGAGCGATTGATGTTTAACACTAAGCTAACACTTTCCTAAATTTATCTGTGCAAAACGTGGATTTCTATCATTGTTACCAACATTCCGTACACTTAAATTAACCATTATTGTAGTTCCTAACTATTTATTACCTGATTACATCGGGACTCTATCACATACTCCCATTTTGTATCAATAACATCCAACTTTTCAAATCGGTTAATTCTAGATAATAACCAACGATAATAGTCAATATTCTTAAACTCACTTTGTGTTAATATTAAATATCTTGGTACCTGTTTTATGTCATAATGGACTCAATAGCACCAAGCTGTCACTACCGGAGATTGAAGAGGAGAGGAATGTGTGGGAGATCTAAGAGGTGGTCGATCAGAGAAGATCGGAAAGGAAGATTTTAGGGTGTTAGGATGAAAAAATTTGGGAATGAAAATTAAAAAATCAATTAGCAATGAAAACTTAATTTCATCGTTAAAATAGCAACGGAAACTTGATTCCGTTGCTATTTTAGTGATGGAATAAGTTTCCGTTGCTAATTATATACGTTAAATAAGTATATAGACGAAATTGATGATAAAATTTCATTTTCGTCACTAAATTAACAATTGCAATTTATTTTAATTTCTAATTAGCGGAGGAAATTAAATTCTGCCGCTAATTGTAAATTTTCTTGTACTCAATTAAATTTTTTAACGGTCTTCAATGAAATTGATTACTTTCATGTACCAAATCAAAAATCAAACAACGACGTGGGTGGCAATAGCAACGACAAGCCGGGAGGATTTTGATATCTAAATTAAAGTTAGGGAAATAATAGGAAGAAGAAAAACACAGAAAAAAGAAAAAAGTCCAACCATGAAAGAAAAAAAAAATATTTAGCTGGAGTATTATTATTTTTTCAAATTCCTGGGGTGTGATCACACCCCATGATTCCAACTTAGCTACGCCTCGGCCTTTATTGTTGTTGTCTATATTGACGAGTTATGGACCAGAGTAAAAGCCTCAGTAGGAGAACAGAGGGCTCGAATCAGAGATCAATGAGTTGCAGATGTTCAAGAGGAGCACAAGCACCCAACGGAACAAAAGAACAATTTGCATCCGCTGAGCAAAAAATTACAATAAACAGAGGGACAAAGTATTGCCAACACTTGTGCAAAAGCTCACTTTTCCTTGCACTTTTCTCCCTCAGCACCAACGTTGTTGCCCAAAAAGTGGTCCCAAATAAGTTTCACAGCGTCTTGGACGGCGGCCAACACAGAACTAGGCTCGAAGTTCTCATCCTGGGGAACAAAAAACCAGAATTAGCGAAGGAATTCTTGAAAAAGTGAAGAAGCTATTCAGTTAAATTTGAAACAGAAAAGCTACCAACAAATCTCTTTTACAAAATGTAAAACAAAGACTAGCAAAAGAGAACAATACACATAGAAAATTGGTTACATTATTAAAAGAATTAGGACTCACCCTCAGCTGTTTAGATATTCCCGGCAATTTGAAAACCACTTCATTAGCAACTTCTCCTAAAGATGTTGTGACGAATCCGATCAGCATATCTAAAATTAATCCTCATGTTATGTCCCGTAAAATTCTTGCACTTAACATGCCAAACGTCAGTGACACTGCAAGTGCCATCGACAGAGTCCTTCCCGAGCGACCATCGAAGTCCGCCTTTCACATTTGGGTCTATAATTGCATCAGAAACTAACCTCTTTATGACATCTTTTCCTACATCCTGAAAAAGTTGTCACACATATCTGCTAGAGAGTATCTAAAAGACAGTGTGTTTGGAGAATGAAAGACTCACATCCAGAGTTTTTGAAATTTCCATACTCCACAGCATCAATCTCAGATCAAGATCCTTAGAGACGCATGATACGTCTACAACCAGATGACGTAATCTATTTTGTTCAATCTGAAGAGTGAATGATGGTAAATATTAGTTCCAACTCCAAAGATAGATGGCATTTTAACTTTGTCAGCATGCTGAATACTTACAAAGTACCTGCCAAAATCAAATCATTTATCTAATTACTAATTATTAGGATAGAAGTCTAGAACAGAACAGAGATATGTAGTAGATGCATCCTAACAAATAATTAAAGCCCATTATAAGTGGTCTATATTCAGTATCTCATAAAAGGAAAAGATAGATAGCATAAAATCAATAAAGGAAATCGACCAAAAAAAATGGTTGTTAGTCTCTAAACAACTTGTTACTTCCCAACTTGCTATGACATAGGTCACCAAATATTTTCTGGGAATGATTGAATCATGGAAGAAATTTTGATGATCATATATAATAGGACAGGGTGAAGAGTGATTAACGATCACCCATTAAGTAATTGAAGAAATTTTACCTTATATATCTCAAGGCCGCCACCTTCAGCAACTCTGCATTTGCATGTAATCACTGAGCCAGCTAGAGTCTTGTTAAACAACTAGATATGGTAAAGAATATTTATGTTTATTTCTGAGGAATTTCATCAGTAGTAGAGGATAGTTAGGGCATGCATGTAGTTTACCTTGACGATATAACATTCTTTCTGGGACTCAAAATCAAAACCAAGCTTTGCCATCTCTGACTCTTCAAATTCTTGAATGTGTTCATCTTGTAATTTAGCGTTGAAGAACTCGCGTACTTTCCCTCTAATATCTGATTTAGAATATGCAGCTCTCCTTACAGTTTCAAGACAACTTGAAGGTTCTCTGCTTCATCAAAAAAAAATAAAAATAAAAATAAAAATACAAGTGATGCATGATTTAATCATTAGCAAGATTTTTAATCAAGAATGCATTACTTTGTTGAATGGGCTCTACATACTCCAAAAACAAATCATCCCTCCTATGTCATATTTGGGTATTTAAATGCTTAATTTTACCTGCTAAACTTTTCTACAAAGCAAAGGGAAAGGAGAGGAACTTCATTACACCCCAAATCGGATCCGGGTGCTAGGAAATAGGACATTTGAGGGGTAGGGGATATAAAAGTTCCCATTCTCTTCCCTCATCCCCTTCCATTAGTCCTTCCCAAACAAGATTAAAAA
>JBBPFP010000124.1:143086-162306 GCA_037974795.1 Kaempferia galanga | reverse complement strand
AACGAAAGGGAAATGTTTTTCACCGCGACACAGTGCAGCGCGAAACGCAACGGGACACTCACGCGCGCGGTGGGGCCCACCATGCATGCATGGTGGGCCGTGTCATGCTCCCTATCATCGCTCCCCAATGAAATCCTATACAGGGATAGGATCGGGTAGCTGACCATTGCCATGGACGAGAAATAGTCAGATCAGATGCCTCTCGGCTGAAAACCTCCGAATGAAGCAGTATTCAAGAGTGGGAGGGAGGGAATGCATGGTTTATCTGTCAGATCAGAATGCACATTTAGTTATATAGTGCAAATGCATACCTCTTCGACTTATGTGTCCCAGCTATTTACAATCGGATAACACCAAGATAATCAATCAAAAAGAACCCTTCAGAATATCCTACGCAGTTAGTACCTCCTGTTTGCTCCAATAGATTAATTTCCAACGGATACAAAATAACTCATGTAAAGAGTTATAAACATATAATTTACAATATTAAACCGCTTAAAATGAACGTTAAAAACAGAACTCTGCAGAATCCAAAAATTCATTCCTGAGATTGACGTGAGTATATGAACATGAATCTCTGTAGAGGCCTCGATAGGAAAACCATCATGAGGAGTGAACCCTGCTTTCCCTAATTCAGGCAAACTTGCACAACAAGTGATTTCAAATTCCTGCCCGTGATTGTTGCCAGGCAAAAATGAAAGACTTTCCGCTATGTACAACTGTTGCACAATGTTAAGGCAAAGACTAAAACAAATTGTGTCAATGTATCATCCATGACTTGAGGATCAGTTCATCAGACAATAATATATCTAGGATCAGTTAGTTATATGAATCTTAGCTTTGCAACGGCTATAAATGATCGACAAAGACAGTAAAAGATATCAAAACTAAATGAAGGAGGCAGCAAGTTAGACCCCATAAAAAAAACACTTTTTGTCTGAACTAAAGAGGAAAAAAAATTGAAACTGCAGATACAAGCAATGTAATAAAGAAGTGTTATCAACCATACAAACCCAACGAAAAGCATTGCTTTGTCATAAGAATCAACAGAAACCTACCTCGTCGCATCGTGTTTATCAAGTAAGAGTGCATGTCTACTGTGACACACCACTGTCAATCCCTGTGGAGCATCACCAATTCCTACAGGAACTAGAATGAAAAATAATGATACATGAGAACTACATGCCTAATACACCATCCACAAAGCCAAATGGAAGCTGGATTAATTAAGTAGATACGTCAACAGTGAAATAATAGGGGGTAGGTAAACTTGGAGGGGCTAATAGGATAGTATATATATGCACTTCATGTCGTGAAGAAAGTCCATAGTTTTTTCCCAATCGAGACATCATGGTTGTTCAAGTCCTCTCCATCCTTCTCACTATCACCATCTTCACTCCCTCCCGTAGGAGTATTAGGTTCTGGTTCTGATGCTATTTCATTGACATTGACCGTGCCATCGCCAACCTGCTCGCTTGATTCAATTGATTTCCCATCATAATGATCATGGAACTCCGATTCATGCTGTCAAGGATCAGACATATTAATGTCTCAATCACATTCAAAAAAAAGTAAACTGTGTCAAGGAACACCATATTTCTACAAAGCATATATTATGAATGCTTTCCCATTATGTCTTTCCCAAATCAATATTTATCAAATAAATACTCCTAAGCCATTTGTGAGTAAATATTAGTGTCTTCTATCCAGAGCCTTTTTATTTGTGAATAAAAAGTATTTGACAAACTGTGGACTGAATCTTTTATGAGTCTCAACTCCCAATGTGCCAGAGAGAAGAGGAGGAGGCAGTGGCTTACCTGGACAAGTTTCCGAGAAATCTCCACTTCAACTGATTTCGCACCCTCATCAACAAAACTTATTGCAGGTTCAGCATACAGCCTCAGTTGGGAAGTTCCTTCTTCATCTCCGTCTTTCTTCAGTTTTTCATCTCCAGAAGGTTGTTGGTAGCCTCTGATTTTCAACCCTTTTTTCTGATCAGATACTGGTTGGATTGGTGACATTCCAGCAGCACTAGGGATAGGCAAGAGAAAAGCATTGAATCCCCAAGTTTCTTTAAGTGGTTAACATTATCATTCTCATTTCAAAACATAGTTTTGCAATTCCACAATGGAAGTTACAGGAAAATCAAATGTACAGAAGGAAACCATAATATAATCTTATATAGGAGGAATGATCCCCAAGAGTACAACAAAAATCCAAAGACCATCATAGGCATCGAGTGAAATATGAAAAATAAAAAAACATAAAGACTGCATGTCTGAGGATTAGATATTTTATTACATACGACTTTCTTAAAAGTCATTTGCTAGTGCTAGGTATCCAAAACTAGAACATGAAATCTTTCCTTCAAAAAATAATATTCCACAAGCCTACATACCAAACAATTGAGTGAACCAGCCTATCTACACAACCTAATTCTAAGACCTTACCTTGTAAACCAAGAGGAGCCATTGCATTTGCAAGTTCGGTAAAAGAGCTTGTGGAGCATAGAAGTTAAATTCTATTAAAGCTATGTGCTGGATTATGAAATAACTTGTTAATTAAATCAACTTACATTGTGGAGCGCCTGAAGTTATAACGCCTTTCTCCAAATGTCTGGCCTTGTGGAGCAGCTATTTGTCTCTTTTTACGACGCCCAACAAGTGAAACATTCTCAGAACAAGTTTCACTGTCCAAAGCTTGATCACTAGATAAAGATACATGAGAAAGGTCCCTCTTTTGTCCTGCATGAACTACATCGTGGCCATTAACAACTTGGATATCCGAAGATTGGTTTCCTTGCCCATTAGACTGTTCATTCTGCTCAGTAGAAGTCTCTCTAAGGAAAGCTTGTGCTTCTTCGACAACTTTTTTCACTGTGCGTGTTCTCCGCATCTTTCTAGGCTTACTGCTGGGATTAGATTGACGTGTTTTCTCTTTTGCTGGTTCAAGCTGGGAATCATTTTCCATTACTATAAACCCTACCTTCTCATAGCGATTGTTAAATTGAACAACCTGCTCAGCAACCACTTCCTTATCAGCATTATTTGCTTGGGTACAATTGGCATCAGCTAAATTATCCTCATCTCCAAAAGAAGGATCTGGCTCATCTCTATCTCCATCAAACCATTTTGCTGCTTTGTTCTCCCGGATTCCACTACCTGATTTGGATCTATGATTTTGGAAAGGTTGGACAGAAATTCTTTGTGATGGTGCAGGTTCATCATAGGCTCCACCTTCCAAAACTTCACTATCAAGTTTTGCACCAAGTGACGTAGAACTTTTCTCCTGATCTTCGATATCTTCCTTTTTTTTAGAAGGGGTGAAATTAAACAGTCTAGAACATTTTTGCAGCAATGTCAAACGGCTTCCTGATGTTAAAGATGGAGACAACATTTGCTGGGGAGTAGTTTCAGAATCTTTAGGTTTCATATCATCATTGAATGTCAATCTAGGTAGTTGAACAAGTTCAGTATCTTTCAGGCTGAGAAGCTCCAAATCATGCATTTGAACACCACAGTTTTTGCATTTCTTAAACTCTTCAACCATGGCTAGAAAATGTTCCCTGTCCATCAGAAATTTCTTCCTTTGGTCCTTCATATCCCTGCTGAGCTCACGAAGAGTGTTAATATCCTTGTGAATCTCAAGTTGGTCATTTTCAAGTTTCTTTCTGCATGCAATGAGATCTTCTTTTTCTCTTTCCAATTGTTCTTTATCGCCTTCCAATCTTTTGTATGTCAACTCATTAGTGCAGCTTAAAGATTGTATTTCATTTAACTCAATAGACTTCTTTCTCTCAAATTCACTTTCTCTGTCTTGCAAGTCTTTCTCCAAAGCTTCCTTCCTTTTCCCCATTTCCATCTCCAGCTCATGTCTACGTAGCTCAAGCTCCCGAGCCATATCAGCACGTTCCAGCTCCAGCATATCATGCACAGCAGACTTCTCATGTTCCATTGTTTTTTCAAAAAGTTCTTTCTTAGTCTCAAGGCTATCCAATTTCTCTTCCATGCTAATTCTCTCTGCTTGTGCTCCATTCCTAAACCTTTCCTCTTCAGAATATCGCCATTTTTCAAACCTTTCCTTCTCTTCATTAACCCTTTTTATCTCCAATTCCAGTGCTAATTGTTTATTGTCCAACAACTCCCACTCTTCCTCAAATTTCTCCCTTTGTTGTCTTAAATCCTCTCTATCACTATCTAGTGAAGACTTGATCATCCTGTAATCTTCAATCTCTTGCTTTAGTTTTGACTGGAGCAGGATATGTTCTTCTCTTTCTTGCCTGGTAAGTTTAAGATGCTCCTCATCTTTGGCAATTTGTGCCTTCTTAGCTTCTATTGAATCCTTCATAGTCTCAAGTTCAGAAATAGAGTTAAGAAGCTCCTGCCTATCACTCTCCAGCTGCTGTTTTTGTTTCTCTAACTCCTTTTCAGAAACCTTTATAGATTCCTCCCACTTCCTCAATATTAGAGATTTGGAATCGTGATCTTTCTCCATTTCCTTTAGCTTCAGCTCTTCTATTTCCAAAAGATGCTCCTTTTCTGTAATTTGCTGCTCTTTAAGATCAATTTCTTTTTTCTTCTCTTCCAATTCAAAAACTTTGACTTTTATCTCTTCATCAAAGGTTTTTTGTCTTCCCTTCATCTCTAATTCGAACTCCTGTTTCTTTGAATCTAACAAAGCATTGTGCTCGTCTAGAAGCTTTTGAATCTCCACCTAGATAAGCAAACAAAAGATCCATATACAGGGCAATGAGAAGCAGATAAAACGTTCCAGAAAACCAAAAATTGTGACTTCAACAATTATCATAAAGGCATCCATCATGCCAACAAGCAGATGGTGACTACCAAATCAAACACGCAGGACCATATTGCCTTGTGCCAAAGAATTTCTATTGATTATTGATGAAAGGCATATATCCCACAACTCACAATCAATTTGAGATACAAAGCATGATTGACATTGCAAGTACAGTATACCAACATCCAATACCAAGTAGTCAAACAGTATACCAATCTATGACTATACCACCAAACTTTGGTAATTATATTACCTTTTCTTTTGTGTATTAAGTGGGACTAAGTAAAATTAGGCAGTAAGGTAAGCATGCACTGTATTCACTAGTTTGAATAATATTCTAGGCCATCTAGGCCCCACCCATGAGAAAATATTCCACATTATTTTGTTGAAATTGTTGCTATTCCTTGAACACAAGATAGTACTCGAATCTAAGGAATAGGGTGCTATGCCATACTTGGATCCCAATCATCCTGAAAAAAAAATCACGAATTCAAGAATTTTCATTGACTTAAATATGAAAGTTATGTTTTCCTTTTTGGTTTTATATCAACAAGAAAATGGAAAGTAAATTAACCCAGTCACTTAACACTAGAAACTCACGTTCTCTCTAGCATCTAGCTTTTCTTTTCTCGAAGCTAATTCCCTCTCCTTCTTCTCCAAACTCTCAAACTTGATTTCTGCTTCCTGCAGTTAAAAGTTTGATTACAATGATTCTAGTAGATAATACATGGAGGAAAGGAAACCAAAATGATAAAGAATACCTTCTCCTTACAGGCCAAAGAACTTAGTCTGGTACTGATATCATCTTTTACTAATTTCAAGGACTTCTTTGAAGCCTCAATCTGTTTTTCTGCATCTTCAATCTCTGTTTGTTTTCTTTTAAGCATCCAATCTAACTCATTTGCCCTATTCTCTCTGTCGTTGAGAAGCTTCTGCCCATCATCAAGCCTTTTCTGACTATCTCGGAGCATTTTCTCCCAACCAAGAAAATGTTCCCTTTGTTCGATTAAGTTCTTCTCATGTGCCTGCCGTCTAGATGATGACAGAAGAAATAATATTAAGAATGTGTGTTAAATTACAAATAATTTGATAAACTAAAGGATCCACCACTGAAATCAATAACAGAAAGGTATATAAGAAAGGGGAAACTTGCTCTGATGATAAAGATAAATTCTCCTTCTGAAGTTTTCTCTTAAGAGCTTCTAGGTCATCCAGTTTTCTGTCTATCTCAGAACTTTTACGATTTACTTCTGCTAGCTTAGCATCAGCAGCATGAGCCTTTGCTTCAATTTCCAGGTACTGTTCCTCTAAACCTGTCTCTAAAGCTTGAGAGTCAGCTAACTTCTTTTCTGATGTAAACTTAACTTCTGCCATTTGAAAGCGTATATCTTGCAAGTCCTTTTCAAGCTGCAAGCAGCATCGTTCAAAAATTCAAAAAGAGAAAGGAAAAAAATTATAAACTGACAGATGAGTATGCATTTTATAAACAAAAAATCACTATTTGATGAATAAATAAAAGCATAGGTATGTAGAAAGGCATGATTGAGAAATATACAGCAAACGAATGTAAGAGAGAAGCTGACCTAAGTTATAAATCTTTTACAACAAAGAACATTAGTCAAACTATATAGCATCCAAGAAAATGGTCCAAAAGAATATATTCATTGAATTTCAGAAAAAGAATAAATAACTAGATATCAGCACAAATGCATACATTGTTAAGATAAGAAAAATACTAGATAAAATAATAAAACAATCAACAAAAAAAAGTCAATGCTGGTCCCAAGCTAGGATAAAAAAAGGTTGACGGTTTGTAAAACTTAATAGACAGAGTTAAAATATCTGAATTCATAAGCTACTAGGAGTGTCAATGCATGATAACTGATTTTACATCAAGGCTCCACCCTAATCTATATCTTTTTTTAAGTCAGTGCGAGATTAGATTAACTCACTAATCATATTCAAGAGAACTTACTGTACATGATTTGCAGATCATATTTTGTTAATTGAAAAGAATTCAAGAAGATTAAACTCGAAGTTCAAGTTACGGAGGTAAAAATTCATAAATAGGAATTTTAAGTAGAACAAAACTGAATTTATGGAATGTAATTTCAATGATAAGAAAAGAAATGCAGGAGTAGCTACAAATGGGCATGAAAGTTATTTGAGCACTAATAGGATAAAAATTTGTTGGTGAAACTGAGCAGAGCTTTTATTATGTATTTTGTGATCATCATATGTCTCTTCGAATAAAATGTGAGTCTTATAAAACTATGGTACAACTCATCATATTTTATATACCAAAGTGTCAGTCAATTAGAAAACAAATTGCACAAAAATACTAACGTAAAAAATATTATTATCCCAGAGCAATTAGATATAGCTTAACGAATAATAAAATGAGAGAAAAATAAGCTGTGATGGGATAGAGATATTCACGCGTGGAAAACATATGCAATAGTTAGGAATCAACCATGTTTAATGAAATGGTGTTGAAATTGTGAATAAAGGAGATCAAAGAACAAACTAGTTAATCTAATAAGAAGAGATTCAATTCATTTAAATTATCTAGTGATACAAATTTAATAGTATTATATAGAAAAATCAGATCAATATAGATGAATTACCTGTAAAACGAATAAATATGACGTGCAGTTTTCTAAAGAGGATTAAAGAGGCACTATTAAAACTTACAAGCAAAGCAACTTCCCAAAAAGGATTTAAGAACATATAAAACTCCACATGAGAACAATTGTTTCATCTAACATGTTAACTTCAAATCATTAATGACCACTAAAAGCATTTGGAGTGATTCAACTATAAAGATAAAAGTTAAATCATATCATACATCTGCAACTTTCTGCTTCTCGATCCCCAAATCCTTCTGCCACTTCTCCTCACGCTTTTCATATTCAGATATTATGATCATATGTGCAGTTTGTTCCCTCTTCAGAATCTCCTCTGCTTCTGACAAAGTTTGCCTAACTTCTTCATATTTAGTAATTGAACTTTTCTTCTCAATTAGCAGAAGACCCATATTGTATTGATACTCATGAAGCTGCATACACAACAACACATGGAGAAGGTATAAAGTGTCAACAAAATAACATATTAATGGAAAAGCAAATCTAACAAATTGGGACTAGTTAATATGAAAAGGGGGAGCCAATACATAATAAAAAAAAACGTATTATACAAAAGGAACCTTTTAGAATATAAACGCTGGTTCCTAACACATCCATTGTTTACGGCAAAAAAAGCCACTATCAACTCCATACAAAATCACCACCTAAGACTCATGGTAAAAAAGGAATAGAAAAAAAAACATAACATCATAACTAGGTATAACACAAATTCAAATAAATGAAATCAATTAAGATCATCAAGACAAACTTCAAGTTAAATTTGTTAAAAATCCATGACACCATTCTACATCGATCAAGGTCATGTTGTTCTGTTGTGTGCAAGTCCAAGGTAAAAGAAAAGAGAGAGAGAGAGAAACTAGAGGAAGTTGATCTGAAAGGATAGAGGAAATGGTGCAAACTTATTACTTTCCACTTAAAGACAAAGTCATTTAGGTTAGTTCAGGTCAAATAAAAGGCCACCTAAAAGCGGGGAAATTATAAACTTTCACTTGATTACTACATAAGATTCATACTTTACTTTCAATTTGCAACCTATGCTAAAATTAAGAATGCTATTGATTTAGTTTAGACAAAATGATAGTGGTAGAGTAAGCTTTGTGGCATGTCTTACTAAACATGGAGCAACTCTTGAAAGCTAAGTGTGGATGACTAGGATAATGACTTGCAAAGTACAAAAAACCATGACAAAAGATGAACATTATGGTCCAACGGAAGCATATTCTAAGAATGAGCCTTACCAATAGAACCATATTCTAAGAGCTTAAGCTGACGTGCTATCACAAAGTACAAACTTCTGTCTGTTGCATAAACTAGCGTTCTATATTGCCCCTTGCATATAAGAACATGCCAATGAACACAACCCATAAGATTCTCATTCCATTACCTTTAATCTACAAATTCACATGTCCAAGTAAAAAACCAGTTGAGCAAGTTTATTTGATCAACATGATACTATGCCTTACTTTGACTTCAGTTGAACGGAACAACCAGAGCTACAAATCATAGTAATACCGCAATGTGAAAATAACCAGAGTATACGAGATGGTGTTAATAACCTCTTTCTCCAACTCAGCAATCCTCTGAGCAAGAGCTTCCCTGTCCTTCCTCTGCAACACAGCCTTGTCCAGGAACCCTGCCTCCCGAAAATGCCTCCAAACCTCCAAATCCTCACCGCCTCCAACAGCATCCCCTCCATTCGCACCCAGCGAAGCCTGAGGAGGAGGTGGTGGGTCAACCACGTTCTTTCCCTTCCTATTCGAGGTGAACATCACGAATCCACTTTCTCATCAAAGCCCCTGGAACCAAAAACCCTAGCGAGGTATCCTGGTCCCCGGAGAGAGCACCAGAACACCTTCTTCCTGAAGTGAAATCAAGAACCAAACGCGAGATCTCCGACACCCTAAAGGCGAGCGCAGACCACGAAAGCGGGCGAGCGAAGAGGAGCCGCTTGGCGGAGCAGCGGAAGACGACGACCTGCACCAAGAAAACCTAAAACTGGAGATCGAAGAACGACAATCAGGGGAGGGAAATCGCCAGGAAAAGGGAGGATTAGGTGATCGAGTAGGCAGATCGAGGAAGAAAACCTGGAATTGGCATCGAAGGGATCGAGCGGAGAGGGCGGCAGCGTACGCTTTTTCGCGATCCTTTCGACCTTTTTCTTTCTCCTCCGTGTTATTTTTCTCTCTTGACGGAAATGCCCCTGTCCGTTCTTCAAGGCCGTGTTCTTTGTAACTGCCGATTAATTTTACCTGCCATTTATTTAAATAAATAAATAAATATAAAATGAATTGTTAATGGAAGGCAAAACGGCTAGATAGATTGGTGAGCTTTCGCTGTGGAATTTTAATTTTTTTCAAAATTTTCTAAATTTAAATATGAGAAAATTTTATCAATTTTATAATTTTTAGGATTCATAAATATAATATTATAATTTAATAAATACCTAAATTAATTTAAATTCATGGGAAGTTAATTAACACTAATGTATTACTTATTTGATTGTTAGAATAAAAAACTAATTTAATCAAATAGTTAACATATTAATATTTTTATTACATAAAAATTTTATTTAAAATATTATATAACCTGACATGAAAATGTTATTTAATTAGTTAAACTAATAATGTATTGGGAGTGGACTATATATATCCGACCGATTGAAAATGGGTATGGAGATATTTAGTATCTAAATTTTTTAAACATTTTATTAAATATTTTTGTTGATATTATGTCTAATATGATTTTTTTATTTAATTATTGTTAGATTGGCAATTGTTAGTTAGAGAAGAAAAAAAATATTTTAAAGAAAATAATTAATTATATTTCCACTACGAAGACGTTTCATAGGCAAACAATTCAAAAAGCTAACTGAGGACCTTTTTGTCACTTCATTCCGATGCTGACTTGGCTAAATTTCCACCACAAACCTGCCTTGCAATTTACGCAAATCACAGGGTTTAGATTGTTAAATTTTCAGGGCTCCGTTACTTTTAGAGGGTAAAAATGAAAATAGCACTAAAAAAGACGTCTATTTTTAAAAAATAAATAAAATATCAAATATATTATTATTCCAAGACTGTTATAATAAATATAACGTGCACAAAAATTAAGTTGATAAAAAATATACACATAAAACACTTTTATCAAAAAAAATTACTATCAATTTTATTAAAATTATCAAGTGTTTTCCTACTTATAACGAGATGAAGATAGTAACTCATTTTAGTCTCCAAGATGAAAATGATTTTATTCCGGATTGTTTGCCAAGGATATTTAAGTACCAACTCGATTGTGCGTGGAGGCTAAATATAGTGTAATATTCATATGAAGTAGGGGGTAAAATAAAATTTCCCATATATCCATTACTGATGGGACCCATTTAAAATTTCTATATATATTTTAATTCTTCTTATACTGCACGTGAGTTAGCCGAGCCAGTTCGCTCAGACCCATTAGCCGAGTAATTTAATAAACAAAGCCGACGACGCCGTTAGAGCTAACGGCGTGAACGAAGTTAAACGCTGCCTTTCCCAGCGTCGACTTCTACGACTCCTTTCTTTGACAGCGAAAACAGCAAGAGCGCCTCTCGGCTCCGATCCGGCTTAGGGCCGGCTTCGAACGTTTCCCCCTCTTCGGCGCGCCTGCTCCTGCTCTCCCTCCTCCTCGCCGTCTCCATTTTCCGCGTCGGCGAGTGAAGCGTTTCCCGGGGTTTCGGTCCCGCGCGTCGGTGCCCTAATGTTTGACTGGAAAAGGATCCGTGGTTGATGCTTCTGTGTGCGCAGCGGGGTTTCGCGCCTTCCTTGAGTATGGCCTTGAGGTAAATTTTTGATCTTTAGTGTTTCGCCCGTCGAAGTCATGCTCGTGTGAGTTCGCACTGATAGCTGCTGCTTCAGTGGAGCCGGTGAAACGTAGTGGCGAGTCATGGGGAAGTAAGTTCGCTGCTTGTGAGATTTTCGTCGGAGCTTTTGAGTTCGTCATTTGAGCAGCAGTTGCAGTGTTTGGTCGTTGCTTCCATCGTTTAAGCAAAGGTCAGCTCCGGTGGTTCAAGATGAATACGAAGTAGCCTGCTTGATATGCTTTCTACGACAAGTTAATGGCACATGCTAGTTGGATAATTGTACTTCCATGAGAGCTTATAACTACTGTTAAAGGCAATCTCCTTACTCTGTTGGCTCCTTTCTTTCAACTATTGACAAGTTTAATAGCTTAAAATGGCAATAAAGTTTGAAAGAAAACAGTCTGGCCTTGTTATTTGTTGGTTATTTTACTCGAGTTAAGAAATCAGCTTGAATAGAACAGTCACTTTAGATTATCAACTCACCAAAGGCCCAAACAATAGAACATATGATTTAGTTAGCTCAGCTAAATTAGTTTTAGCTTTAGTTATCTGTAGGTTACTTAATTTACTTGAGTTTCCGTTTTGATTCCCTCTGTTGATGCATGCATCTATGTTATGCTCTTATTGGAAAATACCATAAACACTAATATGTTGAATACAAGTTTGAGTGGATCTATTTCTCATTTCTACCTTGGTAATTTGTTTTTTCCCCTTCAATTTTCTTATTTGTATAGGATGGGATTGAATAATGGTAATTTAGGATGATTCCTCACTATCATTAAATATGTTTCTAGAACACCTTGAGTTTACATCTAATATCAAATTTTATTATGAAGTTATTGATAATTGAAGACAGAGAGGGGGTGGGGGTTGCATAAAAAAATTAACCATGATTGTATATATTTTCCACATAGATGATGTTGAATTTTCCAAGTTATGTAAAGTTAGATCTGTTTCTTTTATCATTCAATTTAGACCATCTTAGTCTAAGGTCACCATCGAGTACAATGGGAAATTTTCAGTTTCTGTGGAATCATGTCTTGCAATTGTTATACTATTACTCAACTTCTCAGTTGTGGACATACTCTAACTTTCTTTCCAAGAACCATGATTTTTGAAGCCATAATGATTTGTATGCTAGCTTTTTTTCCCTTTTCTGGGGGCAGACTCAACATCTGAGAGGTGTCATTACATGTATTCTATTAAATTAATTGGATAAAAAATAATTGAAATGAAATAGAATGATTGATTTCATGGAGAACAAGGATTTTGTTTCCAGTCATTTCTTCTTATTTATTTTTGCCCAAATTAGGTAGAAATCGATGACAATAAAATTTACAATCTCATAAACACTAATAGTGAGAGTATTTCTCTCCCTTCAGTTTTAGATAAAATAGAGTGGAAATAAGTTAACACTATTCCTTTCGTTTCACTCAGAGTAAAAAAGCTCCCTTAGGTTTTCTTTGTTATATGGGAGCAGGTATGCTGTGCATGACTCTTTTAAAGAATAGCTGTTAGAGACAAGGCTAATGATAAGGTACCTCCCTAAGGGGCTAAGGAATTGCTTCTAGACAAGGAAGAATATAACATCGATGGGACCTTAGTCTGGATCCAAAAACAAAGATCACAATGCCTTGACATTGGCAAATCACACATTTTCTCCATCCTGAATCTCAAAGAAAGACAAAGAGGCATACAATTTGAAGGGGATAGACAAGGAAACCTGTAACCAAGGCTTTAACTCAAACAAAATATTTCAACAACTAATGAGTAATCTTCGGACTCAATTAAAAAAATAGCAATAATCCTCTCCTCGTCTCATAGGGACAGTTTTCCTGCATAGCAAGTTGATCATAAGGGCTTGATTGGCATGTTAATAACTTAATATATAAAGGGACTAGTGTTCAATTAGTGGTTAAAGTAGTTCGTTGTCTTAGTGTTCCTAGAAGAGTGGGGGCAGGAGGGGTTCAGTTTGAAATGGTGAAAATGGAAAGGACTTTAGGAATAAAGGAAATGAAAATTGAATTCAAATTGAGGGCTTGACAGCACCTTCTGCAAATCAATCCTGCATACAATATCTGACACGGCAAGAGCCACCATGTCTTGTGTGAAACATCTACACCCCAATTAATCATGTGTGAAAAATTTTAGAGCCAACACAAGCATGGTGTGTGACCTAACAATTTCAAAGGCGGGCTATATTTGTAAAAGATGTTAATAGAATATGATCCAATGTTTGCAAAGTATTCATTGAAGTTGAGAAAATTACTTCTTGTTTTTGTAATATAACAAATCTACACATGGTATTCATTGATTTAAAAAAAAGCTTATAATAGAGTTTCAAGAGAAATTATGTAGAATTATAGAAAAGAGAGGTGTTAGTGTAACATATATTGAACTAATTAAGAATATGTATAAGGATGTAAACACTTCGGCTGAGTAATTGTAACATTTTTAATAAAGATAGGGT
Organism: Kaempferia galanga; assembly: GCA_037974795.1. NCBI lineage: Eukaryota > Viridiplantae > Streptophyta > Magnoliopsida > Zingiberales > Zingiberaceae > Kaempferia > Kaempferia galanga. Next base: position 148,556 of record JBBPFP010000124.1, on the reverse strand, counting down.
TACATTAAAAATCAGCTCTAAGTCTATCTTTTACACTAATTATAAATGAACCCACTGCATACATTCAAGACACAGTACCGTAGTGCATGGTGTTTGCAGATGATATTGTTTTGGTAGATAAAACACGTGAAGAAGTAACTGTTAAATTAGAATCTTAGTGGGAAACATTAGAAGGGTAAGGTTTTAGGCTTAGTAGAATAAAGACAGAATATATGAAATTTAAATTAGCAATATTAGACGTAATGAGACAATTGTTAAGATAGGAGATGATGAGTTGCCTGAAACTGAGAGTTTTAAATATTTAGAATCATTTTTGCAATACTGTGGAGGGATTGAAAGAGATGGTTTACATAGGATATAAGTAGGATCGTTGAAATTAAAGGGAGCGTCGGGTGTTTTATGTGATGGTAAAGTACCTCTAAAATTTAAATGAAAGTTCTACAAAATCGCAGTTAGGCCTGCTATGTTATATGGAGCTGAATGTTAGGCTATGACTCGAGTACATGAGTAGAAGATGAGAGTTGCAAAGATGAGGATGTTAAAGTGGATGTGTGGGCATACAAGGATGGATAGAATAAAAAATGAGAACATTAGAGAGAAAGTCGGAGTTGCATCTACGGAGGCAAAACTTCGAGAGACATGTTTGAGATACTTAGACGAGATGCTCCAGTTATACGATGTGAAACTATGACAAGCACACATATCAAACGAGGAAGACCAAAAAAGACTTGGTTAGTAACAATAAAATCAGATAAAATTTATTTAAGTATAGATGATGATGTAGTTGGAAATAGAACTCAATTGCGTAAAAGGATTCATATAGCCAACCCTATCTAGTGGAATAAGGCTTGATTGTTGTTGTTGTTGTTGTTTTGTAATGTTGGTGGCTTATTTATAATCTGAGGCTTCATTTGGAGTATTTGAAAACTGAATACTTCAACTAAAATGGTAGGCAACACCTCCTTTCCATTTTTTTTAATGTTTTTATTAGCTCATTTCTATGTTTTGCGTATCTAGCTGTAGCATCTAGAAAACTTGTTACTGGTTTATTGGTTCTCTACTTCAATGAGATTTTTCTCTTGTTCTTTTTTATAATTTCATGAGTCTTTTTTTTTTACTCCATGTTAATGCTTGGTAATATGGACCTAGTAAGACATTTAATAGGAATGTTTGAATAACCCTTTAATAATGTGGATATTGTTTTGCTATTCAAGAATATTTCTTTCCAAACAAATGGGTATCATGGTATGCAAGTTTAGATTTCAATCTATGTTCACACTGCATCAACCTCTTCACAAATTTGTCACTGCCATGAGCTCCAGATATTGACAATGAGATTTCTTTAGGCAAAATTGCACTAGCTTAGAATAGCATATGTTTAACCATTTTCATGTAACAACTGAGTATTCGTCACTATTTGTGAATCTTAATCATTCTTTCTTTTCCTTTTCAGAAAATGTAGCTCAGATTTACTCATTAATTTCTAATGGATTCAACCTTAAGATAATCCCTTGTCAGAAAATGTAGCTCAAATTTACTCATTAATTTCTAATGGATTCAACCTTAAGATGGTGTTTAACAATCCTCTCGTGCTATTTGGATTGATCTTACATGGAACAACTGGACCTTTTTAGGACTGAGGGAATAACATAGGAAAGGACTTCCTAGCGAACGGTTAAGGATATCTGAAGCCTAATCTTCCTGTAATCTATGTGGAATTCACATAGATCTTACATTCTTACTCAGAATCATCGAGAAAACTAATGAGTTCTCTTACATATGAAAAAAAAAATATTGTTTTCAATTCAAATACTCAAATAGTAAACTGTCAAGTTGTTCTTTACAGAGGTGGAATCAAAGACATCAGATGGACACGACGCTTGTTCCATTTGTAGCAACTTCAGATGCTACATTGGTCTTGCCAGAGAAAGGAAATGATTGTCCGCCATTGAAACCAAAGAAAAAGTCTATGACTTCATTCTATCAAAATTTTTTTGAAATAGCTCCAGATGGAAAGAGTCGCAGATGCAAAATTTGCAAACAGAGTTACTCTATAACCACAGCTACAGGTGAATTTGAAAATTTTCCCCCTGCGTCTTCAGCATTCTGTGATATTCGTATGTATTTTCTTTGATCACCTAAGAGTAATTAGACTATTATTCTTGTTGGTTGTAATTAGAAAATCAACTTTTTGGCACCTTGTAGAAACTACACTATATGACAAGTGCCATTTCCTTTTTTTTTTTTTGGCTGACTATTTTTCATGTTGATTGAAGGAAATCTTAGTAGGCATCTCAGGCATCGCCATCCAGGATACGATCGGCTCGGTGATGGTATCCAACAAGTCCAACGAGCTGTTATCTCACCTAAAAAGTCTCACCCTCAATTGAAACCTGCAATTGATCTCGATCACTTGAACTGGTTGCTGCTCAGATGGCTCATCGAAGCCTCTGTTCCTGTTACTTTTGATGAGGTATTTTTGAATTCCTTTAGGTTTCTAAATCCATCTGTAAAGATTTGGCATAAAGATAAGTTCCAAGCAGTAGCTCTTGAGGTTTTCAGAAGTATGCGAGAAGATGTCCGAGCATCATTGCAAAATATAAACTCAAAGGCTTCAATTACTATGGATTTTTGGACTTCCTATGAGCAAATATTTTATATGTCAGTTAAGTGCCACTGGATAGATGAGAATTGGTCCTTGCACAAGATTCTTCTTGACGTATGCCGTATCCCTTATCCCTGTACTGGGCCTGAGATCTTATCTGCGATGACGAAGGTACTTACAACCTTTAACATCGATAGAAAGATTCTCTGTTGCACGAATGACAACAGTCAACAGGCAATTCATGCATGCCGTGCCCTAAAGGAGGACCTAGATTCTCATAATTTGCCTTTCTTTTATATCCCCTGTGCTGCACGAACCCTGAACTCGATAATAGAAGATGGCCTGAGAACTCCAAGACCTATTGTATCCAAAATACGAGATTTTGTCCTTGAGTTGAATTCTTATCCTGATATGACTGAGGACTTTAAACAATTCCTCGGACTTTACCATGAAGGCTCATGGAAGTTCCCACTTGATTCCTCGACAAGCTGGAGCGGGGATTATGCCATGCTTGACATGGTTAGAAAGGTACTATTTTCGTTGCTGTTGCATCTTTTTTAGGTCGAGCTCTGATCTTCAGTATATAATTCATCATGTAGGCTCCTAACGCAATGGAAAGTACTATTAAAAAGCATGAAGAAACTTTCAGTGGCCGGAATCTGTTGCTGAGCACGACGGAGAAATCCGCGATCAACATTTTACATTCATATCTGGAACCGTTCTACAAGATAACGACCAACTTGTCCACAAGTAAAGTTCCTACAGTCGGTCTGGCACTTTTCTTCATGGACCATGTCTTCGAGTTAATCGGCTCTTGCAGGGATTCTTGTCGCCAAGAGTGGCTGAAAACTGTGGCTGATGATATGGCTAAGAGAGTGAGGAGCTTTTGCACTCAAGCCCACAACACTTTCACTTTCACTGCTGCAATTCTTGATCCAAGAATAAAGAAAGAACTCGTGCCTGAGAACCTTAACTTGGAGAAGAATTTAGAGGAAGCAAGAAGCTACTTTATGAGATACTACCCCAGCAGCCAATTCCCTGCGATGACGAATGGGTTTGGCAGCCAAGAGATTCTGGATGAAGACAACATGGTTTCCTTTGCCGAAGAGATTGCAAGGAAGAGACGCCGCGCAAGTATGAACTCCGCTGCTGACGAGCTATCCCAATTTTTATCCGAACCTACCATGCCACTCGCCACGGACGTTCTCAACTGGTGGAGGTTGAATAGCGTGCGCTATCCCCGTCTCTCAGTTATGGCCCGTGATTTCTTGGCCGTGCGGGGGACCTCAGCGGAACCTGACGAGTTGTTCACCAGCAAAGGCGACGACGCGCGCAAAAGGCAGTTTTCTTTGCCTTACGGCAACATGCAGCCCTTCATGTGCATCAGCTCATGGTTGCAAAGTGGATACAAGTTCAAATTTCAGACAGTCGAGATCAGCTTCGAAAAGATGGTAGAATCCACTGCCGCTTCTGTCGATATCGCAAAGACCTGAAAGGAAAACACACACAATGTCAAATAGATTTCTTCAAAATGGTGTAGTATTGTCCTGCTGGAGTTAGGCCAAGCATTCGATAAGGGACACAATTGGTGCTGCTGATCCTAGTGCTATGTCTTCTGTCAATATTAGATGAGCTCCTTGTAACTCTACGATGATATCAATGTCAGTTTAAATCTCTGAATAAGGTACACTTCGCCTGTTCTTGGGGTCTAGGAATCTTACTAGCGTGGGTGAGTATCTTTCTAGAGTAGATCCTCTGGTCTACAATCTTTGGTTCTTTCTTGGTCCATATCAGGGGCCGTTGGATCAGATCAGGAGGAACTAATATATGTATTCTTAATCTGATCTAACGGTCTTTCTGATGTGGACTAAAAAGGGATTAAAAATTATAAATCAGAGGATCTTGTCTGTTCGATCTCACCGTCTCTCCCGGGTTTAGATCCGGAGATGTTCCCAAGTAAAGGTGAATAGTTGAAGCTCAATCTTCTGCCCCATCTCCTTATACTGCTCGCACGGGTCACGTAGCCTCCACACTGCATCGGTGTTCGGGCAGGCACTAACCTTGGCAGGTACCCTCGAGCTTAAGCCTAATGGCCCGTGGGCCGGCTGAAGGAGTCAAATTTTATTGTGCCTCATTATTTTTAATATTTTATTTTTTATTTTTGTTTGATTTTTTTTTTTAAAATCAGTCCTCTTATGCTTTAATAAAAAGTTATTGGAGTCATTCGCTTTATTGGTATCAGTTCATTTTTAATTTTAAATTATTCCATATATTTTTTGTAATTACTATCTTTAATTGTCGGCTATAAGACCTAATTAACTTTCTTTTCTAAAATCTCTGAAAAATTTTAGTGATCTCATAACTTTTCAGTCTCTCATCACTCGTCAGTGTTCTGCTTCTGTTTCCTTCTTCATCAACGATTTTATATATTTCTCCTCCTCGTTGGTAATATTTTCAGAGGATGTCTTTCTTCTTCTTAGTCGGTAATCTTTTATCCTCACTTTTTCTTTTCCTTACTCCGTAAGAACATGAATTAAGAATTTTTTTATCCATACAGTGCAAATAGAATGATAGCCTTTTAAATATTAATTTGTTTTTATTTTTGTGAGTCTTTAATCGTATTATTGGCTTTGATTGTATTATTTTTTAGTGCTCTTTTGTCTTTGATGTTTTTATCTTTTTTTATTCAATTGCATGCCTATTGACACTTAGATCTGACGTACCATGATTCAGATCCAACGGTTCGACTGTTTAGAATCAACAGTTTAATAGTTTAGAACCACCGATTCAATGGTGTATGGAGTGTCGACTCTTAACTTTAACCATCTAAGACGGTTTAAAACTGTCGGTTCACGATTCATCACA
>JBBPFP010000124.1:129806-142692 GCA_037974795.1 Kaempferia galanga | reverse complement strand
TCAATAAATATTTTTGCCTATTACCTCACGGAACCTTTAGATAGCCCTGATGTACCCACTCATGCGAGTGTACCCACCTGTGTATGCCAATATGGGGATTGCGAGGCACATGGCTTGTAATCTCATTCATTTGTGAAAGTATATTTTGATGATTTTGCCAACCAAATGGGCATAAAGATGTATCAATTCCTTGTTAGAACTAGTAGTGAGTGAAGTCTGCACGCCTTGATAAACAAAGGAGTCGGTGTGAATTTAACGTGCCAAATAACCGACACAAGTTGAATTTAGAGTCTTGCATTCCTCTTAACATCAGACAAGAAATCTCTTCCATAATTGAAAAAAAAAATCCTAAAAAAATAATTCTGGCTTATGAAAGTATTTCAATTTTAAAAATTGATTGGATGACTGATTGTTTGGGTGATTTCTATAATATTCGAATAATAAGAAGGAAAAAAAAAACAGATTTTGATCGCTCGTTGCGGTCAAATGCCGGGTCGTTTACTCTCTCTCATCAAATTCAATGCATTGAATGCGTGTGAACCTTACCCTGGACCAGATTTCAATTGTTCTTCTAGAACTTCTGGAACAGCTTGCTCCCCGTTGCTTTCCCCTTTTATGAGAGCAGACTTTGCGATATAAATCAAGAATCGCAGCACAGTTTCCACGCAGAATCGTTGCGGCGTACGCCAGATTTTCCTGGGAATTGGTGGTTGAGTTTCGGCACTGCTCGGAGTCAAGTCAAAGCTGGGGGTGGGTGAGAGGTTTGAAAGTTCAACTCCATGGTTTCGAAGAAGATGGTTCCTCGATTCAACTCGCGCTTCATTGAGGATGGCTCGATTTCCGCCGTGTGGGAGATAAAGGAGCCGTCTTGCTCGTCGCCGGAGGGATTCTGGTCTTGCAAGTGCCTCAAAGCTGTTATTTTTCCGTGCGCTCCTCCCACCGCCCTCAGAATCCCTTTCTGAGCTCCGATCAGTCTCGGCGGAGGAAGCTGCGTGGTGCAGATTCGAAAGTTTCAGCTCGGAGCGGACGGCGATCTCAGGGCTTAAAAAGGTTGAATCTGTGCTATTTCTCGTTACATTTTGGCGTTTCTAGTTTGGCGAATTGTGATATAAGAACAAATGGCACGGGGGAGGAGAAGGGAGCTTCTTCTGAGCAGACTGTATGCTTTTGCTTGCGGCGCATCAAGGTTTCAAGCCGACGTTTCTCAAGTCGGAGGCCCAGGCTTCTCCCGAGTGGCCTTCGCGAATGAGCCCGATTCCATTGAAGCTTCCAATTTGAACTATGGATCCAACTATGTTTCCACCACCAAGTACAATGCTGCCACATTCTTCCCCAAGGCATTGTTTGAGCAGTTTCGGAGGGTTGCAAACATGTACTTTCTGTTTGTTGGATGCCTTTCTTTTACTTCCTTGGCTCCTTACTCTGCGGTCAGTGCGATTTTCCCGCTAATCGTGGTGATTGGAGCAACCATGGCAAAGGAAGCCGTTGAAGATTGGCGTCGGTATCAGCAGGTAGCTTCTTATGGTCCATTTCCTCAGAAATAATCTATAGTTTCAATATATAGAATGAATATGGTAATTAGTTCATGTGAAAAGTGTTGATATGTTCTAGAGTTTCATATCTTCATATAAACAAAAATAACATGAAAAGAAAATATCCTTGATAACTACACATGTTTGTTGATTCTATTACAGGTCAACTGAAGAATAGGTCTTGTTTAGAATGAAGCTCGAAGTAGTTTTTGTTGGGATCTTTAACACCGGCTAAAGGGGGTGCATAGCCAATCACCCACGTTCGCTTCCTACACTTGTTAGTGCACAGCGGAATACCAAAATACAAGTATAGAAGCTCAACCTAACCCTAATGAAAAGAAATACAAACCACAATAGTGTGTTGATTTAATGTAGTTCGGAGATTACTTACTCATACTCCACGGATGTCCGTAAGGTGGACGATGCAGATCCGTTGGTGGATAATTACCTGGACAACCTCTGGCTAGCTCTTGTAGCTCCTTATGGGCGGAGAAACATCGCCACAACCCTTCCGAGTCCTCTCGGATGCATTGGAATGCACTTGAGCTTGGGAGACTACTAATAGAGTTAACAACCACTATTTCGTCAACCTTGTTGGAGGTTTTCGAGCTCTCTTAAATAGAGCTCGGGTAGAAACACCTTGCCACTAGTCGACCGATGTGCCTTGTGAAAACATGACAGTTACACTCTAACGACTCTTTACTAGTCGACTTATCAATCGACTGCTCCACACACCAGTCAACTGCCCAGTCGACTGCCCTTCATAAGCTGAGCGAACAGAAACATTCTGTTCGCTCACAATTAACTACACAGTCGACTGCTACAGTAACAGTCGACTATTAATAATTAGCTGCTATAATAATGCTACAGTACTACTACAATAAACCTAGAATTTCCCTTCCTTAGTACATTTCTCTCGCACTTGGTCTCACCCGACCAATCTAGACCTAGCTTTTTAGCCTCCTTCATCAGCCTTGTGTCCGTCAGATGCTCCACATCCTTCAGCCTTGCCTTCAAGAGCTTCCTTCGGCCTTGGTCCTTTGTTGTCGAGTCTTTCTTGACTTGCTAAGTCACACTTAGGCTTACGTCGCCAAAGCTCCTCTTTAGACTTACACCCCAAGTCTCGTTTTAGACTTTCCTCCTTTGACAATATCACACTTGTACTTTCTTTGTTGTAGATATATCCTACACACTCATAATGCATATCAAATACAATAATAAACCTAACTTAAACCTTTGCCAAATTATCAAAACCTAGGGTACTTGGATTGCACCAATAGAAACTTGAGCGTCGGTTGTCATAGCAGCGTTACAGTGTTGTCTAGAGCTTTTCTAAAGCAGCGCACAATAGCAAAAGTAGCTTGAATTGATGTCCTGAGCTCTCTGATCAACACTGCTTATAAAGGCCCTACGGGCGCCTAGACCACCCCTAAGCACCTCCATCAGGGCTGATGTAGCGCTCTCTTATCGAAACTCTATCCTAAGAGTATTCATCTCCAGGAGCCTGGACCGATTTGGGTGCTTGGATCGCTGGCATGTACAAGCCCATATTTTCTGCAAAAAAAAAAAAAAAAAAAAAGAGTTAGCCAAGTAAATAATACGAAAGATAAGTTTATATTTGACCATCTTCAGGCCGTCTGATCCTAACTTCGAATTTCACTTAAATCCTAGATCGAACTGATGCCTACTATTCCCTTAACTGAGAACACGTCCTCACTCGTTCGCTCCTCCAGTTGCTTACCTTCACTTACCAATTATAGATTTCCTTGACGGGAGCTCTGACCCACCAGGGCTTCTTGTCAGATTTCAATCAATCTAGACTTTGGCTAGTTGTCAACCCAATTGTACTTCCGTCTGTCAGGTTTCAACCAACCTAAACTTCGTGTCAGCTATCAATTTAACTGAACTTTAGCCTTGTGTTTCAGTCCTTTAGACCTTATTAAGTTCATTACCTTACACACTTGGTAGATAGATTAGATATATATGACTTCTAACTTTAATCCATTTGATATTTATCAAAACTTGAGTTACTTCATTAGTTCTAATTGTACTAACAATATATATTTACTATACTTAATCTTTTTATTTTTCATTTTAGGGTTTAAATTTTCTATATAAGACTTTATACTTTTTATTTTTTTATTTTTTATATGCTTTTTGATTTAATAATATGATTAATTTTTTCTCCTTCTTAATATTTAAATATTTAAAGATTGATATTTTGTGGCTAAAATATACAAAGACACTTTTGAGGGAAAAAGGGATTGATCCCAAATTACATAAGAGTGCTATAAAAGGTTCATTATACCTATTTGCAATACATATAGCGTCCACCATACTAATCTACTCAGATGTAAATAGTAGGAAAATCTGGGACAGCTGGCTTATCTAGAGGCCCGTGCATGGGTTGCAAAAGATTTTATATATCACTGTCGGAGTTTTTTTTTTTAACTAGATATCCAATTTACACATAATAACTTTGCGATGGGTCGGCACATTGCTGACATCAAATATATAGAAAAAAAAATAAGATGGCTTATCATGTGGTGCCTAACACATGGTAAAAGGTAATTAGTTCGCTTTCAACATCTACGTCAACTCGTACCTGATCAATACAGAGGAGATAAATCATAGATAACTACTAAATACTAGTGCACATCATTAAGACATTGGGACATGTGGTGCCTAACATGACTAGTTTTTCAGATGCCAAAGGCATGCACCGAGTAAATTTTTAACCCTAATTATTTGGGAGAAAAACACCCTGTCATTACCACTATACTTCCCTGGAGGACCACAACTGGAGAAATTTGATGAAAGCGCAGTTGGTTCTGGCACCAGATACGTTCAATTTGATAAATTTTTCTGCAGTCGTTTGATCACAGGTGGAAAGCCAAGTCTACACGATCCGCTGGTCAAAGAATACTGCAATACTTCTGATTTACTCTTTGACAGAATGTTTGAATTTTAGATATTTCTTTTATTTCCAAATATATTATTATTATTATTATTTGTTTAAAAAAACTAAAATTAAATAGGTTTGAACTTTAAGGGTATCATTGTAATCTCCATATGTCACCTTATTCATTAAAAAGATTATTGCACTAATTCGTAAACGCTTTTCACTAAATATGTCACTCAAATATCACCTTAAAAATATAAAATTTATAATTTTTCCATAATAAAAAAATCTTCTTTATAATTTTTTTTAATGGTCTTACGTTATCAATTTTTTTTTATTTCGTAAACCTCTTTCAAAATTTTCCATTGGAGATGCCTAACTAACCTGTGTATCGATCTAAACCCAAGCATCTCTGTGTTTAATAATTAATTGGGCTAGAAGCTTCAAGCAAATAAAAAAAACAGGAAAAGGAAGAAGAAAAAGACGATGATTCGACCCTATCAATAACATTGTTTTTGATTGAATCAAATGCTTCTCCAATTGAAATTTAAAATAGAAACAGACAGAACGATCCATTCTTCTACTTATCCCCTCAATTCCATCAATTATTGGGCCTCTTTTTTTTTCACTCGTTCTGCTATATATATCATTGTTGTTGTGGTGTCTTCCTCACGGTCAATTCAATTAAAAATGGAATCGATCGAATCAATAAATCAAAAATAGTTAAAATAATTTTTTTTAAACAAATCAAATCAATCAAAATTTATCATCAAAATTAAATAAATCAAACTTTATTGTTACACACTCCTCCAGCTTAAAAGGATAAATATAAAGTAAAAATAAAATAGTGCCCCGTAAAGATAAAGAAAGAATCTATATATGGTCCATCTATCTAGTTGATTCCTGTAGAAAGGTTCTTTGTGGAACTTTTAAGAATGGTTCAAATGGAATCGAATCCATATGTCATGAACGGTTCATTTAGTTTTTTTAACCCCCCAATAAACCGGTTACGTTGGTTTGTGTGTGTGTGAGAGACTTTTAAATTTGGCTCAAATGAAATCGAATCCACGTCATGAATGCTTCGCTTATAAAACAAATTGCCAGGAATAGACTTAACCTGCGTCCTCCGAACGCTACGGCCGTACCGTACTCCGTCGCTAACGGTAACGGCCACGATCTCCCAACTCCACCGATCGGACGGCCGATGATTCCCCTAGAGTTTACCATTCCGAGAGCCAGAGCGATGTGGGGAGGGGAACCATTCGCCAACCACGGACCTGGTAGAAAAGTAGGGTGCGCATAGAAACCCGCACGGCCGTCTGGTCTCCTCCCTCCGAACAAAATGCTATTAGTCCTCTGCCACAATTCACCCGCTTCTTGTACTCGCAACTGAAATGGGTCCCACAATCAGTTGCGGGTATGTTGATGGGCAACAGGTTCCGGGACGCAGGCAGCGTCAGTGGCAGTGGGGCGGCGTGTTGCGCCTCCTTTTAAAGGCGGGCGGGCGCGGGAGGGGGCGGTGAGTGGCCTTCCGACGTCGAACGACGCGTTCCCAGCTCAATCTCGATCTGATAGCCAGACCCTCGTAAAGTGATCGAAGAAGGAACGAGAGGTAAGAATTTCGATCGATCGGGCCTTTCTGATTCTTCGTTTCATCTCTAGCTCCGCTTTACTTTTTCTGAATTCTTTCATTTAATTTCGCTGATCATGTCGTTCTTTCCGGTTTGTCGGTCCGCGAGAGCCGAACTAATTCCATGCACGAGGGGTGTTCTCGATCGTTGTTTTTTTTAGCACCCTGTATTTGGGTTTACGCGAAGATTTAATAAGAACTATAAGAATTTTTTAAATTGTTATCCTTTCATTTCTAGCCACTATGATAGTTATCATATTTATTGTAAATCATTTGGCTTCCAAAATTTACATGTATTTTTTTTAAAAAAAAGCATTTTAAAATTATCAAAATACCTACTCCGGTAATTTTCATCATTCTGCTACAGAAACTACTACTAAATAGGTTGTTACTCATCGTAGGATGTAAATCATTTCGATTCGAGCTTAGCTTGTATTTAACACTGTTTATTTACTTATTCAAACTTATTTATGGAGTTAACTTTTTATTGCTATTAATTAAATATGTTTCTAATATATACCATTTATATTATTTTTTATTTTAAAATATTTTTAATAAATTAATATTATAAAAAATATAAATTATTATACTTTTTTATATAATTGAATAAAAAAATTATAAAATTAATAAATAAATTATTCATTAACTTTTTTTTTTATAAACTAACAAACACTTATTAGCTTCAACTTGATTTATTTTACAGAGGAAGGTTTGCTCGGGTGGGGCCATATTTTTTAGGCGTGTATATATATATATATATAACGCAAGTGAATAAAGTTTAAGACAGTTGACTTGTCAAAAACTATTATAATATTGGAGAATTCTAATGATCTTAAAATTCCAGGGGCATTTGAAGACTAATATAATCTCTGTGAGTTATTAAGTGAGTCTTCCTTCGGACTTTTGTCCACTAAGATGTTTTTTTAGTAGGTTGGTTGAAAGGAATCCACTAGGAAATTGCCTGCGTTCGTGTTGACCCCCCGAATACATGTACACCGATCATAAATAACAGGATATATAAAAGTTTGGGACAGCGACATCTTGGATATTTTTGTCCACCGTATCCACCAGATCAATCATCACCATGGACAGACACAGTTGCTGCGCTATGACTCAGCTGTATCGTGCCACTGCGTCAACGTGACCCCCAAAAGGTTCGTCTTTAATTTTCTCCCAAATTTTGTTTAGACCACCAATAGTGCGGGTTATGTTACTTTTGTGGTGTTTGGGGACGGAGGGAGGGAGGGAGGTTTTACTACTTTTCGTTTGCCATTTTAGGTGTTGTTCTTTACTCGGAATATAATCTAACTTGTGGGCAGGATTAATTATGTGGTGCAGTGAGGGACGACAAAAGTATGTTAATCAATGGTTGGTTAAGCTTGACAGGAAACTCATTTGACTTGGTCAAGATGGAATGGGGGATTATGATAATTAAGGTAGAAGAAAGCTGATTGACTTCATCAATCAAACGTTTTGGATAATCTAAATTAATTAGAAATTTCGTCCTCCAGTCCAGTTAGCTATCTGATTTTGAAGTCTAAAGGATGATTGGACATGAAATATCGTCCTCCAGTTATCCATACTAGTTTTGATTTGCCGGTTCTCTGTTCTTGCTAGATTTGATTTGATCCTTTAACGCGCATTTTTAGTCTCAATTTCATCCTCTTAGACGAAAATCCAGCAATCATTGATACGAATGACAATGCATATCAGGAAGTATCTGAGTAACTCTTCAAGTTATGCAAGTAGCCAACATATATATTTCCTTTTGAGTCTTATAAATACAAGTGCATAGTCCTCTGATTGTGTGTTGATATATCCACATGGATTTCTTATCTCTATAAAGGAAATTTTATTTTGGAAAATATTTCTTGCTTAGAACTTCTTTATTTAATTTATTGCTGCTTCTTCAGAATGGAGATGTCTTCAACCTAAGGTAGCAACAGCTATACTTTGGTGTTTAAAGCGATAAATCGTGACTTCTCCTCTCGGTCCACATGCGGCCATACTTCGATCCTGATTATGACAATTTCAACCAATGGATCAATCCTCCAAGGTTCTACTTATTCACATACTTAGTTTGTCATATTAGTATTGACTGCACACGCCTTTCTCAATATGGTAGTTTGCTGTATCAGTGGCTTTGCTAGAAATTAAAATAATTCAAGAGAGGTCATTAAACTAATAAGGAAAGTTTTACCATTAAATTAATTAGATGAGGATAATTTGCCATTCAAAGAGTAATTAAGGACAAGGATAACCTTAACCTTGAAAATTTTTTGTTTCTCAAAAAAATTATTGTGTCAATCACCACTCTGGTGATATAAAGGAATGGAGAACATGGGTGCAATGATGTTCAAAGGGTGAGACTCGCATTGTGAATGGTTTATCATTGTGAATGGAGGAAGTCGGAGAGGATTGGCAAGGAAGGAGAGGAACAATGAGCAGAGAGAATGTAAGCAGTGATGGTGAGTAAAAAATGAGAGAGCAATACAACCTGGTAATTTCATAAACTTCTCTCTCTCTCTCTCTCTCTCTCTATAATATTATCTTTACAATGTTTTTGAAAATCCAGTGGGGTTAATTGATCTCAAGCAAGACAAGCCAACTATGTCCCTGTGTTGTTTGAACTACACATGGATAGTTATGATCTGTTCTTTTATGTACTTTGTCTATTCATGATGGAAAAGATTGGATTTTGGATGGGTTTGTTTTGGTTGTTTCAGGGTATGCATTGACAACACTACTCGGAGTGATTGCACACTGGTTAAGGTAAGCTCTCTGTACCTTGTGAAGACTCAGTACCATCAAGGGAGATTCAACAACATCCAACATATGTAATCATCTGTTTGCATTTAAGGTTCTCATTGATCCATTAAGTCACAATCCTACTGCTCGGGTATTTATTCTAATACCAAACAATTGCTTATTTTTTTCTGTTGTAGAAATCGATCTTGCCCACCTGGAATGCAACCAATTTCTTTTCTACAAAGATATGTTATATGTATAATGGAAGCATCTCTCAATTATGCATATGAGAAGGACTTGAATTTAACTTCCCAAGTACTGCCAACTTAGATTTTTAGAAGGGCTCATAACTACTATAACTCCAATCTGTCTTTTAGGTAAAACATCAAAGAGTCCTTAACTTGAAGATAATGTTGGGAGAAAAAGGGATTAAAGGAGAAAAGCCACAATCATAGGAAACGCTGAAGGATGAATAATTATGTTATATTCACAGTGACTCTCAATCAATCAAAGTAGCTTGAGCTAAGTAAGTTTTTCTACAAACTAACCGTCTGATTTATAATGTTTTTTCCCTCTTGCCTAGGTGGACAGTGTCAACAAGCCTGGCATACTCTTAGAAGTTGTGCAGGTTTTGAGTGATCTGGACCTTCCCATTTCCAAAGCTTACATCACTTCTGATGGCACGTGGTTTATGGATGGTATGTAGTGATAAATCTATATCCTGTTGGTGGTTTCTGAGAAGCTTATGCACTGAAACTTGCGTATGTTTAGTGTTCCATGTTACTGATCAGCAAGGGAGAAAGATTACTGACAAAAAGACAATTGACTACATTGAAAAGGTGACAAAAACATACATATATTTTTATCTCAAACTATTAACATCAGCCAACTTCACTGAAGCCTTGACATTACTTTGGAAAGTATTTTGTGTTCCTAAGCTATCGATTGACTTTGATTTTGCATGGTTATATAACATATGAGACCTAGAGGTTGATATGCATAACATCAGTCACTAGTTTTTGATTGCAAAGAAGCAAGTTCACATGGTTAATTCTACTTACCACAATAACTTATTTGATAGATGAATTTTGAAGGAGTGAAGTCATTCACTTTTTTTGGCTGAACTTCGTTTGAACTTGGTGATTTTCAGGCTCTAGGTCCAGAAGGAATAAAGGCAAAATCATCACCAGGAAAATCAGTCGGACTGCACTCATTTGGTAGTCACGTTGCTATAGAACTTATAGGCACAGATCGTCCAGGCCTTCTCTCTGAGATATTTGCTGTCCTTGCAAATCAGCATTGCAATGTAGTAGCTGCTGAGGTCTGGACCCACAAGACACGAGTTGCCTGTGTCATATATATAAACGATGAAGTCTCAACTCAGCCAATGACTGATCCCAATTGCATGTCAACAATGGAGGAACAGCTTAGGAATGTTTTGCGTGGCGGTGATGATTTAAAAGGTGCTCGGACTAACTTCTCTGTAGGTTCAACCCATGTTGATCGTCGCCTCCATCAGCTAATGCTAGCTGACAAGGACTATGAAAGTGACGATGGGGTAACAGATGAGAAAGATGGCATGCTTTTCAAGCCAATCATCACTGTTGACCATTGCGAGGACAAAGGGTACTCGGTGGTGAACGTTAAATGCAAAGATCGGACCAAGCTGTTGTTTGATATAGTGTGCACATTGACAGACATGCAGTTTGTCGTATCCCATGCTTCAGTCTCGTCCGATGGTACCTATGGTTTACAGGTACGAATAAATTCGTTCCTCTTTCAATGAGCCTTACTCGAGTAATGGCAAGTTGTTTCATTATGACCAGAGATTAGGGAACACCGTCTTGGTGGTTCGTTATATAGTTTAACTGTTTGCAGACTATATATGATTGCAAACTTAACTTTATTAATTCACAGGAGTTGTACATCCGTCGCAAGGATGGAAAGACCCTTGATTCTGTTGAAGAAAAGGAGAACGTCATCAAGTGCCTTGAAGCTGCAATTCTTAGAAGAGTATCTGAGGTAAACTAAAACTTCGCTCATGCATGATAATTAATGTTTTGATGTTAGTTTTATCTGGCAATTAGCTTAAGTCCTGCAGAACAAACAGACCTATCATCTTAAACTTCCTTGTAGGGCTTCGGTCTGGAGATTTGTGCTAAAGACAGAGTAGGATTGCTATCTGATGTCACAAGAGTGCTCCGCGAGTATGGTCTTTCAGTGTCAAGGGCAGATGTGACAACTATAGGAGAGAAGGCCATGAATGTGTTCTACGTGAGGGATCCGTCAGGTAATCCAGTAGACATGAAGACCATCGAGGCACTCAGAAAGGAGATTGGGCAAACTATGATGCTTAATGTGAGGAAGTTACCTTCTGCTACCAAGTCTCCCGAGGCGAGTGGGTGGGCCAAGACCAGTTTCTCCTTCGGCAACTTGCTTGGCAAGTTCTTGAGCTTATCAGGGAGACAAGATTTGCCCCCTGTGGTCTGATCTAAGTTCTTGCCGTAAGGATTAAGGCGTGCATGTAGATTATAACACTCTGTAAATGTAAGTTCCTAAAATCTGCTGGGGCATTTGAGGTGCATCCTAATTATTATCTGATAACTGTAAAATGTGCACCATAATAACTCGTTGCCCTCCTTGTCGGATCTTGCTGACTTCCTATTTGCTGCAGTCCTATTTAGTTCATAACCATTTAAAATATTCATTTTTCTGTGATTTGTTTGACAGATTTTAAATTAAGCTTATATTGTGTTATTCATGTTATGTGCCAAATGTGATACTTGGGATTTATACTGCAGGAGTAATGGTTGAAGTTTAAGTGGGTCGAGGCTGGTTGAATATTTGATAAAAAGAAGAGTCCAATAAGCGCTAACAAATGGATGAAGTGTTAGTGAATGAAGAACATTTAACAGAACAAACAAACGAATTGAGTCTAAATGAATTGAGATTGATTGAATATTTGACAAAGATAAAATCACGTTAGCGGATATGAAAGTCCGACAAGAGTTAGGAGACGAGAAAAGCCATGCATGCCAGAATTAAATCTCAAAGGTAAAGTCAGTTGTTTGAAAACATGTATTTGGAGCATTGGTAACTTTCTAACTTAGGTGATAATTTATTGAGAAATATGTTGATACGGCGAACTGGTGAAGGAGAGGAGGGGGCCGTTTTAGAATTTTAGTGTAGCCCCTTTTGTTTGGGGGTTTAGGTCGATGCAGAGGGGAGGGTTTTTTTTTTCTGCTTGGTCTTCTTACGCCGCCAGGGCCGTGGATGCAGGCCGCCACCCTTCGCTTATGCTACTTCCCTCTCCTCCTACGCCGGTTGCATCCAAGGCCGTCCACCCCTGTGCTTGGTTGCCTATCGCGCCCCCCATCTCTCTCCCGCGACCAGCCGCCGCCGGTGGGCACTCGCCGCATCCCCCTCCGCTTGCCGGTCCCTACCACCGCTTCAGCCGACCACGGCGATCGCAGGGACACCCCGTCGCCACCTCCACATGGCTCCCAACACTATTGCCGCATCCTCAAAGGTGCGCCGGCGGCCCTCGCACGTCATCGCCTCTTCTCCGTATCGCCACTGGAGGGAGGACCCTGCCGCCTTCCCCTCTTCCGGAATGATCCAACCAGCGAACGTCGTTCCACGGCACCCCACTAGTAGATCCAACCGTCCAACGTCGTTCCCAGCGCCAGCCATTGGATCTGACCCTCCGGTACCCTTGCCTTTGATTCAACCAACCATCAGCCACCATCCCCAATCGGCATAGGTCTCCAACATCTATTCTGGCCTGTGAGCTACTATTATGGTCAATTTTATGAGCTACTATTATACTCCTGCCCTCATCTTCCCATATTTAGCTGCTCATCTAGCTTACTTTCTCTACTCTTCTAAGTCACGACAATTCGGTCAGTGTCACGACCAGTTTACCAGTCTACTAGATGACGTATCTTGAGTAAGAGTACATTTCTTATGTTTATTTTTCATGCATTTTATTACTCTTGTCATGCCCTAGAAGAGTCCCTATCCGATAAAAAATGGACAACATTTCCCCTCTAACAATGACAATATGAAACCTGT
>JBBPFP010000124.1:99155-110822 GCA_037974795.1 Kaempferia galanga | reverse complement strand
TTGGGTCCCCACAAAAAAAAAAAAAAAAAAAAAAAAAAAAACGGTTCAATTTTTTTTTCTTTTGCCTCTCAATTTTTTTTATAATATAGATATCCCACTTTTGTAATGTGACTTCCAGTGTCATGAATTCGAGTGTAAATACCCTGACTTAGCAAGATTAGCAAGAAGTGTCCTTGGGACGGTGTAACAAGTAAAATATAAAAAATTAACACATGAAAATGACCAATATGAAAATCAAACCATCATTGTGAGATACTGTTTACATTCACACCATAACCAGGCAAAACCAATTTCACCTTTTCATAAATCTAAATGCGTCATTAAATTCAACTAAAAAGTTTACCTATTTTATGTTGGTGAAAAAAAAAAGTGCTTATCATTTGCAAAATCATCCGCAAATTAGTTGCAGCTTCTAAAAAAACTAGTTGCTAGTTCACACAAATAAATTATTAACTTACGATTTCATGTATCTAAAATGATCCAAACTTGCCCTGGATCCAAACTTGCTCCAGGGCTACGATACATTCTAAGAATACTCAGTTGTCTCTTAAATATTTATAGTTTGAATCCCAACTAAGATATATTTATAGGAAATTTTCCTCCAAATGGAACTTGCAGATAAGGGGCGTTGAGCTTCTAGACTGCCCTGCCTACCGCGGGTGCTTCCAAATTTATCCTAGTGGTTGGTAGAAAATTTTTATAGGATTGGATCGACATCGTCAAAAATAGTCCATAAAATTGACTGAATTTATAATTTTTTAAAAAGTGATCCAAATTTGAAATCAAGCTCATAGATTCAAACATACAAGTAAAGATAACAAACTAGGAATTAGAGCGGTAAGTACAGAAAAGATCCAACTAAAGGAACCTTGAGAATTTAAACTGTTCAATTATTTTTTTATGGAAAGAACCTAGATGTAGCGCATTTTATCGCAAAACATTCCATTTAGCTTCAAATTTTAGGGTCACCTCTCTTTCATCTTCCAATTTCTCTTCTAATTCATGAATTTTTGCTTCAGCTGTTTTCAATTAAAAGTTTAGTTTTGAGTTTTGCTCTAGCGCCACTTTGAATTTACAAAGTACCTCTTGTTCAAATTTACAAGCTATCTGTGTCATTTCTTAAATCATTTCTTGAAAATTTTGTTTTATCCTTTTCATTTTGTTCAGCTGAGATCTAGCAATTAGTTCAAAATTGAACAATTTAAATTGTTTTCGAACTAACTAGACTTTTCAATAAAATCAAACAAACCAAAGCGATAAAAATATCCATTAATTTAATTATCCACCGAATTAATTGAACTTTTCAAAAATAATATTTTTTGATATTAATTAAGAATTAGGGTTTTAGGGTTTTCTAATTTAAGAATTTAAGATTTGATCTATTGGGTTTAACTAAATTAGGCGTTTTAAAATCGAAATCAAATAGATTTTTTAAATTTTATTAGTTAGTCGAGGATTCTTCTATTATATTATTAATTCATTTACAAATTTATTAAAATCTTTAGAAAATGAATGACGTGCGAGCAACATGATGTTCGCGGATCCTCTAGTTCATATTGCCGTGTACCGCCCCTGGTCCACGGCACGGGGACTGTTAGATCAGATTTGATCATGAATCAGATCTGATTCAACGGTCCGGGTGTCATGAACCAGGAGCGATCCATGACAGTGCGGACCAGAGAATCTGCGTTTACGTGATGCTGCCCACAGCTTGCCCTGCCACACAAATAGTAAGTGATTTATTAATTCTCTAAATAACTTCACAACCAATTTATAAATAAATCTACTGCAGTTAGAGTAGTAAGTACTTGTAAAATTAAAAAATAAGGATCCAATTAACGGGTTGAGTTCCACTTGTAACTTTTTTACTTTATTTGTTTTGAATTTACAGGTTTTCGCTGTGGGTTTTGCTTGAGCTCGAGATTTTTCTATTTTGAATTTACAAGATACATTCCGTTCAGCTTCTTTTAGTATCTTAACCTTATGTCATTCACTAAATTATTTCTTAAAATTTTGTTTGATCCTCTTCATTCCATGCAGCATAAGGCTAACCAATCAGTTCAAAATAAAACCGACCAAACTAATTTAATTAAAATCGATCAAACTAAATCTCTTTTAAACTGGCTGAATCGACTATTTTTTTTAAATAAAAATTGAATAATTCAAACTAATAAAATATTGATTAATTTAGTTTTAATCAAACTAATTAAACTTTTTAAAAATGATATATTTTTATCCGATTTTAATTTTCTATTCTGTTAATTCAAAATTAGGAACTTAGGTTTTCCGATTTAGAGATTAAATATCCGGTTTAATCGAATTAAGAGTTTTGAAATCAAAATTGAACCGAATTAACTGAAATAACTAATATTTATAAAAATAAAATAAAATTTTTAAATAACCAAATCGAACTTTTAAATTGGTCGGTTAATTTGGTTGAATTGAACTTTTACTGAATTCATAGATTTCTTTGATGATTTTTTGGAGTTTAGTGCCCTCTTCTTGTTGGTTGCTTTACAGTGATGTTAAAAATGAGCTTATTCATTAACCTTAACCTGATTGATCCGGATCTATCTGAAAAAACTTGAGTTTAGATTGGGTTTAGGTTAGAGGTTTTGGGGTTGGTTTAGTGTCAAGTTGGGTTCGGATTGATCTAAATTTATTATCTCTAAGAGATTTTTTAAATTAAATTAAATTTTATTTTAAAAATTAAATTATTTTATTTACATAAATAATATAATACGGTATAACAATGATAAAATATTGAAATAAAAGTTAACAATTATATATAATAAAAAAATTCAGGTTGGATGATTTATTCGGATTATTCGGATTCGAATTTAGGATTTTGACATTGAGTCAACGTTTAGAATATTTTTAATAACTGTTCTTTAATCTTTTAACTTGACCTGAACCTATCAAAATCATTCTTATCAACACTTCTAGTTACACATACGTTTAAGAAATCAAAAACAAAATATTCGGCCATATACAACCGAAGTTGCTTTGCTGTCTAGTAAGTGGAGGTACGGTGGTAGCTCATAATTTGGTATGTTTTATTAAAAATTCTATTTATGTAGACAATAAAACTTAATTAATCAAAATAGTCCCTACTTAATTGAGGTTTAACAGTTCTGGATAAAATTTATTAATGAACTTAAATACAACATGTTCATTTTAAACTTTAAAAACTTTACTATTTTATTTAATCAACTTATATAATTTCTCTCTTTTTAAAATATTAATAAATTTTAACTAAAAGTTATTGATATATATATATGTGTGTGAATTCATTCTATATATGAATTAATTCTAATTCAAATTATTTTTTCTTTATTATATTTTGCTAAAAAAATTGCCATGATTTTTAAAATAAATCAAAAGGATATTTTTCTATTTTATTATTAAATGATTCATCTAGTAATTTATTGAAAATTCTCTCATAAATTTGTTAAAAAATGAATGGTTGGTGATCAACTTGGATAATGAACCCAGACTATTTTTATAAGCAGAAGTTCAAGACGGGGTTCGAATCTTTAAAAGTATACTTTTATAAAAAATGGATAAAGACCGTATATAATAGATTTTAGATTTCATACTTTTCAATATTGATATAGTTTTAATATTTTTTAATATTTAGAGATATCCAAAATTACTGAAATACCGGAGGAATAATTGAAACACACCTATTCAATACAAATTATTGATGTGAGATTTATTTATTTTTGGTATTTTGATATATTTTTTTAAATTTTTTATATAAATGGCTTAAAATTTATGTCATATTAAAAATATCAAAATTTTCGATATAATGAATTTATTTTATGAATTATTTGAAAAAATGACCCACAAACAATTCATAAAAAAGCTAGTTGGATATTCAATTTTTTAGTTGTCATATATAATTTAGTTGCTAGCTTCTAGCATATTGACTTTATAGTTAGGGTAGTAAGTTAGACTCTATGTTCAAGCTTAGGTAAAGATATTAAACTAAAGTCAGAGTAGTAAATTCTTGTAAAAAATAGAAAACAAACATCCAGTAGGGGATCTCGGACCTCAAAATTTTCAATTACTTTTGGATGGGAAGAACCCTAGACCTAGACCCAAGCATCCATCACTAGTACAAAACCTGTTGTCCAACTTAGAGTTTTCAGATCACTTCTCATTCAACTCTCAATTTCTCTTCTAATTCATGAATTTTTGCTTCAGCTACTTCAAATTTACGGGTTTTAATTTCGAGTTTTGCCTCGGTTGGGAGCTTTTATGCTTCGAATTTACAAGATACCTCAAGTTCATTTAACAAAAAAAAAAAACTGGTTAATAAATTCCATGTTAGAATCATTTTAGATATATGCAACCTTGAGTTAATGAATCTATTCATGAATTGTTTGAAAAAATTTGACTCACAAAAAATTCATACAAAGTTAGAATCATTCGGATATCCAATTTTTTAGTTGCTAGCTTCTATGACATATAGAATTTAGTTGTTAACTTCTATAACGTTGACTTTATATTATTTTAATTATTTTATTTCTCTAATGTAGTAATCTGATTAAAATAATATTTAAATGAGTAAAACAATCGACGGAGACTCCAAGACATTCGTTACATTTCAATGAACATTATTCGATCAAGATAAGTTAACATATAACTTCTACATGTTGTAAAAGTTGGCATGTAATTTCTATACGTTGTAGAGGATATTAGCATGTAACTTTTACACCGTACAGAAGCTAGTTGTTAACTTTTAACGTAATAATTTTATATTATTTAGATTTTACTTCTCTAAGTGCTAACATGATTAAAACAACATTTCAACGAACAAAACAACTAATGAAGACTTCATGATATTTGTTATATTTTAAATGAATATTATCCAATTATGATCGACCATGTAAAAAATTAGTATGTAACTTCTACACTATGTAGAAGCTAACAACTAGTTGCTACACTTGTGGAACCTTGTAATGTCTATACACCAAATAATCAAATAACGAAAATATATATTTTAGATAGTTTATATTAAATGAGATGTTCATTTAATTTTAATTGGAATTGAAGCGCCAATTCTATAAATGATAGGTGCTATTTATCATTTTTTTTATATACACTTCATCTCCTATGATTTTAAACGAACGATTTCAGTAAAATTAATAATAATAGATATCGTTGGGAAGTATTCCAGGTGGTTTTGATAAAATCGAAGGGGTAAAGTGAAGTTTTCCATTAACTTCGATCTGGTAGGTTTCCGCCGTCGCTCGGGTGGTTGCGTCCCCCTTCCGAGTAACCGAGAAGGAGCGCGAGAGGTAGAACCCTACGGCCGTCGTCTTCCCTCCTCTCTTCCTACTCGAACGCGATCCGAAGCTTACAGGCGAGGTTGTTCGGCATCGGGTTGTTATCCTCCTGCAATTTGTATCGTTATTTTCTCACTTCCTTGTTCTCTTTCCTCCGGCAGTAGGGAACGGTAGAGGTGGGTAGGTAGGCGAAGGAACTATTCAGTGATGTCATCTACTCTAAACCTCGACGATGTGAGCGACTCTTCGCTTAACCTTCCCGGCTTTCTGTCGTGGATTTACTTTTTTTTTTAATATTTTTTTTGACAACGCAGGAAGATGAATTTGGAGGAGATGTTCCTGGAAGCCAGAGTAGTACCAAACATTCAGGTATTCCTTTTTCCTCGTTAATCTTTATTCCCGACCTATTTGGACTCTTGTTACACGTTGAACTTGCAGATGGTAAGAGAAAACTTGGAGATCTCGATGAAGAAGAAGAGGACGTATTTGGTCGTAAGGTATTTATGAATACGTTTTCTAAAATACATGAGGTAGCACATTTTTTTTTTTTTTTTTGTCTTTCTGGACTCCAGAAAAGTTTTGTTGATCTTGTCTCCTTTAAATTGCTGTAGTTACGTTTTTTTCCCCTTGACCAGCAAGATAATTTAACTTTTTTTTTTAATATTTTGAAAACTTCCCGCTCAAAGATTCTTGGAAAATTTCCTGCCATATTGTGTTTATCTGGAAATTATCTGTA
Source organism: Kaempferia galanga (assembly GCA_037974795.1). Classification (NCBI taxonomy): domain Eukaryota; kingdom Viridiplantae; phylum Streptophyta; class Magnoliopsida; order Zingiberales; family Zingiberaceae; genus Kaempferia; species Kaempferia galanga. The sequence continues at coordinate 104,792 of JBBPFP010000124.1, read as the reverse complement.
TGGATGCATGTAACATATTACAACCTATAGCATATTATGATACATCTCAGTTAATTCTGATACTTGGATAACCTGTAAATACTGTATCCACAATTCTATTTGCAATTGCAAAGTCCTTATTACACCTACTGAATGAGGTATTTGTTTATCTGGCACTCCAGTGATGCTGATATTGTGATGTTTACTTTTGCATTTGAAGTGACTAATCATAGATTACCTAAATAATTTCATCATCCTTTTCTATGCTTATTGCATTGTCACTTGCAGTCACTATTTTAGCTTGGAAGCTTATAGTTTGGTTCAAACGCTTTTGACAAACACAAGAAAAAAGGTTGTAAAACGCAGATGGACAACCTGAATCTATTTGTTTGCAATGCAGGGAAAGCCAAAAATAGAAGAAAGTGGACCTGGAATGACCACTGGAATGATTTTGTCTCTGCGTGAAAGGTACATTTAAGATGGATGAGGACATTCTATTGTTTCCTTTTGATATTACATCACTCTCTTAGTCAATATTTATTAATAGCTTGCAGAATTGTAAAGATAATCTCACATCAACCCAGGTATGCGATAGTAAATTTCTTGAGTTGCTTTAATGTAACACTCTTTACTGATAATTATGGTATTCCATTTAGCTATCAATATCGTTCATACTGTCTATGCATAATGTGTTTTTGATGGATTGTTCTGATTCTCAAACATCACCTTGCTGTTGTATGTCTATTATGTGATACAGTCTATTAGCTGCACAATGAATATTTTGTATGGTGAGATTGAGTTTATCCAAATTGATTTATTATAGCATACAATATCTTTATATTTAGTAACAATTTTGGAAGCATATTAAACCCTGAAAGTGCAGAGGGATGTTAAATCTCCTTCAGTATTTGTGTCTTTGAGTTTTGGATATATATGAAACTTGGATTTAAAAAAATCTTCATATGCGAAGAACTTATTTGGCTATAAGAGATTCAAATGAGGGCAAATCATCTACATGTATTTAAAGCAGACTAGATGCCATAGACAAGACAAGTTTAGTAGCAGTGTAAAATTTAGAAGGCCTAAGATAATTATAGTAGAAATTATCTGGGCTGCTTGAGAGAGTTGATTTGTAGAGTAAATTCATGATGCTGAAAGTTAAAACAAGTTTAATTTTGTAGGCTTTTACTTTTACTCCTGGTGGCACCTTTTTTTTGGCCTGTGAACAATCATCATTTTGCTTCTATTTTAATAAGGCAGCATTGTTGTTTATGTTTATGTTATTTTTTTTTTGGGGTTTCAAATTGAATATAGTCAGTGCTTGTCCAATACAATGCTGATGTATGGAATTTTGGAATTTAATATTTGTTAGCTCATAAGTTCACTTTTTCAGATAGATTCCGATTCAGTGGTTGATAGATAACATTACTGCTTTGATAATCTGTTTTTGTAGATTAGTAATGCATTTTTATGTACTTAAAAATTTTAACACCGGAAGTTTCTGTATTGTTTGACATACATAATGAAACTGTATCTTGGTAATATTTTCTGAGAACAATTTTATCCATGTATTTCAGCAAGAGTTAGAAGTTGCTAAATCAGAGATTCAAAAATGGCATTCTGCCTTTCAATATCGACCAGCCACTCCAACTGGAATGTCTCCAGGTTTTTTTAAATACAGCTTTCTTTCCTTTTGTTGGAATGTTTTCTCTTCATTTACTGGTTCTGTTGATATAGAACCTGGATTGGTGTTAACTTATCTCCAGAACTTAAAGTCTTCTGAAGAATCCTTAAAGGAACAGGTTGGTTGGATTCTATATTTCTTGATGCATAAACTCATCACATAGCCAAAGTCTTGACTGGCAGTGCAATCCATCGAATTTGTTACTTTCAGCTAGAGAAAGCTAAGAAAAGAGAGGCTGCATTTATTGTCACTTTTGCCAAAAGGGAGCAGGAAATTGCTGATCTCAAGGTAAACTCCCGTTCAGTATCTTTCTGACCTTTACTCATATGCTGCTTTATTTATTCTAATTCCCTCATCATACTGACATACATAAGTCAATGAAGCTTTATGGTACTTCTTTTTAGTCTATTCTGGAGTATGATTTTCTGTTACTATCTCCCCTTTTAAAGTCAAGAACAGGATAATTACTAATCAACTGGTCACTGGAATAGTGATAACATTGCACCCTTGCATAAGTGTTTCTACCAAGATTAGGGCCATATTTTTTAGAGTTTCGAAATGTTTTACGAATCAAGAATCAAACCCATCAACAACTTGATACACAATGCATTTAATTATTTTGGGTTCAAAAAATGTATTGTATGTTTTAAAATACTGTTTAATTTTTTGTAAGTTATTTGCACCTAGCCTGGTTATCCGAGATTATTGAGTTTGGTCATTTGGTTATTCTAGTCTGCTGTTCGAGACTTGAAGACTCAGCTGAGACCGCCATCAATGCAGGTATGATTCATGGGCATCTACCTTTTACTATATAAACTAAGTTAGCTATCAATTTTGGATAATGCGTGTGCTATTGATCTGTCTTTTTCCCCCCTAAAAGTTCATCAATTGATAATTGTCCTGCCACTTCATAAGATGCACTGTATTTCCAATAATAATTTTCTAAAGTACCTTGGTCAAGTGTCACTCTGCATTGATCCTTTTTTCTCAATATCAGCAAACATGCAAATAGTTAAAGTTGTCACAGATTCAGATTTACATCAAGTAAAATGCCAGGGAATCTTAACATAACTGGTTCATTCAGACAGTGATAAATGGATGGTTACTATCACAACATTCCGTTAAGTTTCATGGTGGTGGAAATTTGAAAGTAATTCAGTTTTAGTATTTTAATCATTTACTTAAATGGACTTTTAGACAATATGACTAATAAGTTTGAAGTTGAGCTGGAACATGACATTGGATTCACTTTCCTCTAAAATGTGCTTACATGTTTTGTCTCAGTTGAATCTGTTTGTTTCTGATATTCTATGCAGATTTTATATACTTGACTGGGAATTTAGTAAACTACGAATTCGGTAGTAGCAAATCTAATCCACCTAGGGATTCAGAAATAGTAAACTTTTTTTTTATGAAAGTCTAATGTGTGTCTAGAATGAACTGGGATGAAGCTATTCTGGATCATTTGGCTGCCTGCAGATCCCTATCTTTTGTACCAAAAGGCCTTAGTTCCAGGAACTTGCTCCACAGGGCAATAGATAAGTTATTAGCCAGTTCATGAGATGCAGCTGCCAGTGCTTGTGGTTTCCAAAGGGTATTCTGCCTTTTGCCTGTTTGAATGAGTGGGAAATCAATATGGCAAATTTTATGGAAGTACAATGAAAGGACAAGGGGATATGGGGAGTATGTCTACAAAGACTACATGACTTGACTATTTCAGGCACTTATGTTTTCTCTATTTCGTCCTTTTTTTTAAATTTTAGCTGGCTGTGAATTCGAGTTATTTGCTCATTTAAATTGGTTTACAAGTACACAATATTTCATTTCCTGCTTATGACAGTTTGAATTTGACCACTGGACTATTCCTTTTCAAATTGCATGCATGTCTCCAAGGCAGTTTTCTTTCTTAACTTTCTTTTGGAACCATTGGATCTGTTTTGTAGATTAGAAGTTATCAGATAGCTTCCTTGGTAATTGTCTTTGTTTTTATTGTTTGGTTTGCTATGTTCTTTTCACAGACAAGGCGATTATTACTTGATCCTGCCATACATGCGGAGTTTACTCGTCTAAAGGTACTTCAGAAGGCTTACTTTTACCGATCCCTTTCTTCAAGGATAGATGTTAATGGAGTTTTTTTTTTGTTGCTTCTTTATTTCTTGTAACTTTGCTTAGTGATACTATCAGTTTCTTTACAATCTCACTGTTATTGAGAGGTCATAACCAGTTGCTTTATGTACCAGAATTTGGTGGAAGAGAAAGAGAAAAAAATCAAAGAATTGCAAGACAATCTTGCTGCTGTCAACTTTACTGCTTCCAGTAAGCTTGGGCAAATGTTAATGTCAAAGTGTAGAACATTGCAGGAGGAGAATGAGGAGATTGGGGCTATGGCGTCTGAAGGCAAAGTAATACCACTTGTCTCTATGTTACATCTCATATTATTTAGGACATTCATTCTGTGTTTAAATGCATTTATTTCTTTCTGCATCAGAAGGGCTAAATCAATACACCTGTGCTGCATCATATACCATTTGTTTACATTCATGAGATGGGTTTAAGGATGTTTTAGGTGCTTAAGGGTTTATTTATTTATTTCTTTTCTTTAAAGATGGATTATTTATATTTACTATTCACATCACCTTTTGAAGCTCTTCATTCAAATTTTTCAGTATATACAAATCAATATATTGGTCTGATCAATGGAGGGTAAGTACTCTAATTTCCTTATGTAACAATAAGGGAGACGTACAAAATTGTGCAAACTATAGGGGTACTAGATTAATGAGTCATACCATGAATTTTTTCAAAAAAGTAATAGAAAAAAGATTAATGAAACCACGGTGACCGAAAATCAATTTGGGTTAATGCTTGGAAGGTCGACAATCGAATCTATACATCATCTTAGACAACAAATTAAAAAATATCGGGAGCAAAAACAAAATCTACACATGGTATTTATTGATTTAGAAAAAGTTAGTCGCAAGAGGAATTTTAGGAAAGAGAGATGTTAGTGTAATATATATTGAACTAATTAAGGATATGTAGGAGAATGTAATGACCAAACTAAAGACTTTAGGCTAGTAATTGAAGCATTTTCAATAAAGATAGAGTTATATCAAGGATTAACTCTAAGCCCCTATCTTTTTAAAATAATTATGGACGAACTCGCCACATACATTCAGGACACAGTAGCGTGGTGTCTGTTTACCGATGATGTTGTTTTGGTAGATAAAACACGTGAAGGAATAACTACTAAACTAGAATTTTGGTGGAAAACACTAGAAAGGAAATGTTTTAGGCTTAATAGAATAAAGGCAGAATATATAGAATTTAAGTTTAGCAATATTAGACATAATGAGACAATTGTCAAGATAGGAGATGACGAGTTGCATGAAATTGAAAGCTTTAAATATCTAGGATCATTTTTGCAAAACGATGGAGGGATTGAGAGAGATGTCTTACGTAGAATACAAACAGGATGGTTGAAATGGAGGACAGCGTTGGGTGTTTTATGTGATCGTAAAGTACCTCTAAAATTTAAAAGAAAGTTCTACAAAACTGTAGTTAGATCTACTATGTTATATAGAGTTGAATGTTAAGCTATGACTTGAGCACATGAGCAGAAGATGAGAGTTGCAGAGATGAGAATGTTAAGGTGGATGTGTGGACATATGTGGATGGATAGAATAAGAAATGAGAGCATTATAGAAAAAGTCAGTGGCATCTATTGATGAAAAACTCCGAGAGACACGTTTAAGATGGCACGAGCATATACTTAGACGACCAATAAATGTTCCAGTTAGGCATGTAAAACTATGACAAATATGCATATCAAACAAGAAAGAGGAAGATTAAACAAGACTTGGTTAGCAACAATAAATCAAGATAAAATATATTTAAGTATAGATGATATAGTAGGAGATAAAACTCACTGGCGAAAATGCTCCATATATTCGACCCCATCTAGTGGGATAAGA